>JAWQFJ010000658.1:55745-107244 GCA_034096865.1 Theodoxus fluviatilis
AGGCGAGCATCTCAGAAGCATTCCTAATAAATCAAACGCGACCTTCTCTAAAAATAAATCTTCAAAAATCGTGGCTAGATTTGACAGGTCCGATGTGTACATCTCGAGAAAAACTTTCCAAACCCTCTGACGTCATTTTTCTACATTTCGGTTTCAGAGGGTGGAATCTTCCACAGCCTAAACCTCACCAACCGTTCGTCCAATTTTCAAGCAGTTTTCATCATTGGGAGGAGCCCTCTAAACTCTTTAAAATTCAATGGGAAAAAAATCCCAAATGAACAAATATATCACAAGATTGGTGACAGGTCAGATTTCTAGTGCACATTCATGACACCAGACAGCACTCAGAGACTTGAAATGTTGGGACCGTAGTGCGTTCAGCTCACCCATAATCTTCTCTCCATCAGCATTTTTCTCGGGCCTGTATATTCCGTGTTTTTGCAAGGCGAGCCTCCTTTCGTGCCGAGGAGTAAAGAAATCAGAGCCACTCTCGGCATGAATGCGACATTCCAGGGTGTCGGCAAAACCAGGAATAGAACGGGGAAAATGTGTGTTGGCACCGATCTCCTGCAAGATGGCGACTGACATGGAGAATGATCCACTACAGTTGTGACACACACAGGAATGCTCATTAGGCGGCCTGCTATCCCAGACAAAACAGGCATCTGGCTTCTTGCTGCCATGATTATTCCGGTGTGAATTTCAAATTGAAATTGCAATGCGTCTGGACAACTGACGTACGTGTAGATATATGGATTTCTCTCTCTGTGTCTCTGTCTGTCTGTCTGTCTGTCTGTCTCTCTCTCCTCTCTCTCCCCTCTCTCTCTCTCCCCTCTCTCCCCTCTCCTCGCTCTCTCTCTCTCTCTCTCTCTCTCCCTGCCTCCCACGCTTGCTCGCACTTACCCTCACCCAAGCGGCCTGTCATACAAAGTCATGGTAGGCAGGTTAATGCCTAACATTCACGGGTATGTGCCCCTCTTGTCAGATGCGGGCTAGCAACACAAGTAGGGTAGATCCACCCGACCCAGGGAGATTACCGGTCCCCCATACCCCTGTTTGTGGCCATTGTAGGGACAGAAAAGCGTGACCGTAGAGGCCCTGGGTTTAGACATAAGAAGACTGGTTACCTGACTGTGTTCTGTGTGTGTGTTTATGAGTGTGTATGTGTGTCTGTGTGTCTGTCTATGTGTGTGTATGTGTCTGTGTGTGCATGTGTCCATATGTGTGTATGTTTGTGTGTGTGTGTGTGTGAGAGAGAGAGAGAGAGAGAGAGAGAGAGAGAGAGAGACAGAGAGACAGAGAGAGAGAGAGAGAGAGACACACAGAGAGAGCGAGACAGAGAGAGAGACACACACACATACACACACAGAGAGAGAGAGAGACAGACAGAGACAGAGACAGAGAGACAGAGAAAGAAGGAGAGAGAGAAAAGAGAGAGAAAGAAGGAGAGAGAAAGACGAAGAGAAAGAAGGAGTGAGAGAAAGAAGGAGAGAGAAAGAGAGACAGAGAGAATGAGAGAGAGAAAGAGAGACAGAGAGAGAGAGACAGAAAGACAGAAAGAAGGAGAGAGAGAAAGAGAAAGAGAGGGAGAGCGAGAGAGAAGAGAGAGAGAGAGAGAGAGAGAGACAGAGAGAGACAGAGAGAGACAAAGAGAGACAGAGAGAGAGACAGAGAGAGACAGAGAGAGAGACAGACAGAGAGAGAGAGACAGAGACCGACAGAGAGACAGACAGAGAGAGAGGCAGAGAGAGAGAGCGAGAGAGAGAGAGAGCAAGAGAGAGACACAGAGAGAGAGACACAGAGAGAGAGCAAGAGAGAGACAGAGAGAGAGACACACACACATACACAGAAAGAGAGAGAGACAGAGAGAGAGAGACAGAGAAAGAAGGAGAGAGAAAGAAGGAGAGAGAAAGAAGGAGAGAGAGAGAGAAAGGAGAGAGAAAGACGGAGAGCAAGACAGAGAGAAAGAAGGAGAGAGAAAGAGAGACAGAGAGAAAGAGAGAGAAAGAGAGACAGAGAGAGAGACAGAAAGAAGGAGAGAGAAAGAGAGAAAGAGAGAGAGACACAGAGAGAGAGAGAGAGATCTTCTCTTAAAACTTCCCTAACAGTGAAGCATGTAGAACTGCGTTGAGGAAGGTCACCATTATGTCTGCATTCTTTCGTTTGGGAACCTTAACACTAACACACACACATACACGCGCGCGCACACACACACACACAGTGGTTCTCTCTCTCTCTCTCTCTCTCTCTCTCTCTCTCTCTCTCTCTCTCTCTCTCTCTCTCACCACAGCAACATATACACCAGACAAGTTAAGACAGCAACCAGAGATGAAGGTAAAAATTGCTGCCATATTAGTTCATCGCTTGCTTCTGCAAACTGCAAACCCTCAGAGATAAAATCTTCTCTCTCCTACTGCTAGGGTGCAAGCACCTAATCACACACACTATAATTACTGAAACTCTGTTACCCTACCAGCAGGCTGACCAATTCAGGCAAAACCCCTCACAACAGCGCAGAATTTGAAACCGTGGCCATTGCAGCAAAGACATATCCTTTGACAAGCACATGCATATGACATGCATATTTCATGCACATTACATTCAAACTACATGCACATTTCATGAATATTACATACATTTATGTATGCACATTCACAGTTGGAATTATGTGGGCATCCAAATAAAGTTCAAATCTTACTTAGATTGGCATTTGCCACTTTCCTGCATAATCATCATGTGAAACAAAACACATCCAACATTGTCAACATGGATTTTATCTCCAACACAATTTTGAGTAGTTGGCCTCTTAAAATTTCTTTTCCTGCATGTTTCACTACAGCTGTGCATCATTAAATTGTTTTATGCAGAAAGACAAAAATATTTACAGGAACTTCCCAACCCTTCAAACTTGTATAGAATATACAACAGTTCCTGTCAGCCCACCCCAGTGCTCTCCCCTCTTGCATGAGTACACGGTCAGCCCTTCAGCCTCTACTCGCTTGTTGAAACCATGTCTTTAGACAGGCAGAGATGGGCGAGCATGATTTGGGGTTGGACGATGTGCGAGGCGCAGTGCCGTGGTTCTATCCCTGGGATGGAGAAATCTGGGTTTATTGAAATATCGTGTCAATGTGGGATGTTATACTGGCTGCTACCTTGTGTCATTAGCTTTGGTTTAAACGTCTACGACGGCCCAAAGCAGAAAGACAAAAAAATATTTACAGGAACTTCCCAACCCTTCAAACATGTTAAAGAGTTGACATCTTAAAATAAAGTTTAAGTTGCACATCAATGTAGATGCCAGATTTCCAGAAAAACAAAATATCTAGAAGTGCCAACACCATCTCCACTCCCTGGGAACCAGTCAAAGAGGATGTTGCACACAAGAGTTAATTGCACTGCATTCTGCCCTCACAGATACCCGCTTTTTCTCCTTGGTAAGGAGGGGCAATGAGGGTAACAACACAGTGCCCAGGGATACAACTCCAGTCTGTACAGCTTTTCATGCTGCCACTGCTATAGCCTCAAGCAACTGTAAAGGTTTTATATGGGAACATCACCCAATCGTGGGTATCAAAGTGTTTTTTACTTTACCCCCTGATCACAGGGCCTTTGAGCTGTCCTTCACTGGCACCTGACAACAGTCAGGTACCAACTCCACTCCCTGGGGAATATTCTGCCACATAGCTGACAGTACAAATTTCCATCCAGTACAAATTTCCATCGTTGTCCTCACGGTTACCCAGTTTCACTCCTGTGTGGGGAGAAGCAACGAGCAACATACATCTTGTTCAAGGGTGCAACTTCAGCACCTGTGCAGCTCTAATTGCTGCAGCCACTAGCCACAAGCACTGCACATCAAGCGCTCTCACCACTGGACACAAGCACTGGACACAAGCACTGCACATCAAGCGCTCTCACCACTGGACACAAGCACTGGACACAAGCACTGCATATCATGCGCTCTCACCACTGGACACAAGTACTCTCACCACTGGACACAAGCACTGCACATCAAGCGCTCTCACCACTGGACACAAGCACTGCACATCAAGCGCTCTCACCACTGGACACAAGTACTCTCACCACTGGACGCAAGCACTGCACATCAAGCGCTCTCACCACTGGACACAAGCACTGCATATCAAGCGCTCTCACCACTGGACACAATTACTGCACATCAAGCGCTCTCACCACTGGACACAAGTACTCTCACCACTGGACACAAGCACTGCACATCAAGCGCTCTCACCACTGGACACAAGCACTGCATATCAAGCGCTCTCACCACTGGACACAAGCACTGCATATCAAGCGCTCTCACCACTGGACACAAGCACTGGACACAAGCACTGCACATCAAGCGCTCTCACCACTGAACACAAGCACTGCATATCAAGCGCTCTCACCACTGGACACGAGCACTGCACATCAAGCGCTCTCACCACTGGACACAAGCACTGGACATCAAGCGCTCTCACCACTGGACACAAGCACTGCACATCAAGCGCTCTCACCACTGGACACAAGCGCTCTCACCACTGGACACAAGCACTGCACATCAAGCGCTCTCACCACTGGACACAAGCACTGCATATCAAGCGCTCTCACCACTGGACACAAGCACTGCATATCAAGCGCTCTCACCACTGGACACAAGCACTGCATATCAAGCGCTCTCACCACTGGACACAAGCACTGCACATCAAGCGCTCTCACCACTGGACACAAGCACTGCACATAAAGCGCTCTCACCACTGGACACAAGCGCTCTCACCACTGGACACAAGCACTGCACATCAAGCGCTCTCACCACTGGACACAAGCACTGCATATCAAGCGCTCTCACCACTGGACACAAGCACTGCACATCAAGCGCTCTCACCACTGGACACAAGCACTGCACATCAAGCGCTCTCACCACTGGACACAAGCGCTCTCACCACTGGACACAAGCACTGCACATCAAGCGCTCTCACCACTGGACACAAGCACTGGACACAAGCACTGCACATCAAGCGCTCTCACCACTGGACACAAGCACTGCACATCAAGCGCTCTCACCACTGGACACAAGCACTGCACATCAAGCGCTCTCACCACTGGACACAAGCGCTCTCACCATTGGACACAAGCACTGCACATCAAGCGCTCTCACCACTGGACACAAGCGCTCTCACCACTGGACACAAGCACTGCACATCAAGCGCTCTCACCACTGGACACAAGCACTGCACATCAAGCGCTCTCACCACTGGACACAAGCACTGCATATCAAGCGCTCTCACCACTGGACACAAGCACTGCATATCATGCGCTCTCACCACTGGACACAAGCACTGCACATCAAGCGCTCTCACCACTAGCCACAAGCACTGCATATCATGCGCTCTCACCACTGGACACAAGCACTGCACATCAAGCGCTCTCACCACTGGGCACAAGCACTGCACATCATGCGCTCTCACCACTAGCCACAAGCACTGCATATCAAGCGCTCTCACCACTGGGCACAAGCACTGCACATCAAGCGCTCTCACCACTGGACACAAGCACTGCACATCAAGCGCTCTCACCACTGGGCACAAGCACTGCATATCAAGCGCTCTCACCACTGGACACAAGCACTGCATATCAAGCGCTCTCACCACTGGACACAAGCACTGCATATCAAGCGCTCTCACCACTGGACACAAGCACTGCATATCATGCGCTCTCACCACTGGACACAAGCACTGCATATCAAGCGCTCTCACCACTGGACACAAGCACTGCATATCATGCGCTCTCACCACTGGACACAAGTACTCTCACCACTGGACACAAGCACTGCACATCAAGCGCTCTCACCACTGGACACGAGCACTGCACATCAAGCGCTCTCACCACAGGACACAAGCGCTCTCACCACTGGACACAAGCGCTCTCACCACTGGACACAAGCACTGGACATCAAGCGCTCTCACCACTGGACACAAGCACTGCACATCAAGCGCTCTCACCACTGGACACAAGCACTGCATATCAAGCGCTCTCACCACTGGACACAAGCACTGCACATCAAGCGCTCTCACCACTGGACACAAGCACTGCACATCAAGCGCTCTCACCACTGGACACAAGCACTGCATATCAAGCGCTCTCACCACTGGACACAAGCACTGCACATCAAGCGCTCTCACCACTGGACACAAGCACTGCACATCAAGCGCTCTCACCACTGGACACAAGCACTGCACATCAAGCGCTCTCACCACTGGACACAAGCACTGCATATCAAGCGCTCTCACCACTGGACACAAGCACTGCACATCAAGCGCTCTCACCACTGGACACAAGCGCTCTCACCACTGGACACAAGCACTGCACATCAAGCGCTCTCACCACTGGACACAAGCACTGCACATCAAGCGCTCTCACCACTGGACACAAGCACTGCATATCAAGCGCTCTCACCAGTGGACACAAGCACTGCACATCAAGCGCTCTCACCACTGGACACAAGCACTGCACATCAAGCGCTCTCACCAGTGGACACAAGCACTGCACATCAAGCGCTCTCACCACTGGACACAAGCACTGCATATCAAGCGCTCTCACCACTGGACACAAGCACTGCACATCAAGCGCTCTCACCACTGGACACAAGCACTGCACATCAAGCGCTCTCACCACTGGACACAAGCACTGCACATCAAGCGCTCTCACCACTGGACACAACTTATACAAGTTTGCACTCTGTTGCATGGCAAGATTTGCCTCATTGCAGATACTTAGCACACAAGCAAAAATTCCACTTTTACCTTGAGCAAACAAGAACAGACTTTCTAAAGCACTTAACCTCCCATCTTCATTCAACTGATCCATCTCTTCTGAAAATATGTGTATAAATTTTGCCTACAGACCTTGCTACTGAGTGGCTTTAGCCCGACTGTTTGGATCAGCAAGTCTTCAGTTGTGTGTTGGGTTTCTTTACTGTCTACCATCAACAGCTTTCTCACTGCAGCCAGTACACAGGATGATGATGAACAGTTTGACAGCCCATCAGCCTTTGTAGGCTATGTAAGGCCACTGACCACAAAGTCACAAGAGCTGGTTAGAGTAAGATAAAGTAGTCTCAATTTTTCATTTTTTTCCTTTACTCTTATGAATTGTATTGGAGATCATGGGGGGTCTATTCTTACCCTCAACCCTGAGGAGGCAGAAGTCACTCGGCCAGGGCTAGCAGCCACAGTTACCAGAGGGGTGGGTGGTGGCGGTGGGTGGGTGGGGAGTAGGGGTGGGGATTGGAGGTGGGGATGGGGGAGTAGGTGTGGGTTTGAAGGCACACATCATTACGACCCGAACTTTTATTCATTCCACCAAGGAGACCGAAACTACATCATATGCCACAAAATATTCTGTTGACCGAAATCCATTACTACCCCAAAGGAATCTCCACATGCATCAGCCTATCACACACCAATATCAAAGCCTAGTCACTGCTAGCCTTTTCTTCTAGTAGGACCTTTTGAAAAACATCATTTTGCCAGACACCGTCTGAAAATTTCTGTGAGTGCACCACATCCCCCACAAAACCAGTTGTTAGTCTCTGTTCACTTACCCTCTCTCCTTCCCCTTCCGAATCAGCTCCCAGATTAAATCATAAGTAAAATACAGTTCAGCCCAGCAGCATCTCTGCTACTTGGGAAGTACTCCAACACAGCGACTCACTCCTGCATCAGGGCCTGGTGGCAAGTTGCACTCTCCACACAAGCGACTCCCTGGGAAGGAGAGGCAAGACAGCACAACACCTTGCCCAGGGATACAACTCTGCAGCTTGCACACCTTGGCACCACACACTGGTCAGCTTGCCGACTGCCCACGCTAGTCTCCCTTAACTACTGCCCTGCAATAACTGGGGTACCCAGTTTCTGTGACAGATGAAGGCATTGTTTATATCAAGACAACTCAGTTTACTGGGCGTACCCAGTTTCTATGACAGATGATGGCATTGTTTTATGTCATGACTTCTCAACCAGTTAACTGGGGTACCCAGTCTCTATGACAAACGAAGGCATTGTTATATATTAAGACTTCTCAACCAGTTAACTGGGGTACCCAGTCTCTATGACAGATGAAGGTATTGTTTTATATCAAGACAACCCAGTTTACTGGGCGTACCCAGTTTCTATGACAAATGAAGATAGTTTAATATATCAAGACTTCTCAACCAGTCAACTGGGCCTACCTAGACCTGTTTACCCTACGCTTTGACCCC
Organism: Theodoxus fluviatilis; assembly: GCA_034096865.1. Taxonomy (NCBI): domain Eukaryota; kingdom Metazoa; phylum Mollusca; class Gastropoda; order Cycloneritida; family Neritidae; genus Theodoxus; species Theodoxus fluviatilis. Next base: position 64,006 of record JAWQFJ010000658.1, read on the forward strand.
CAGAAAATTACGCTTATGACCCCAGGGCTACGCTTCTACTCCTAACCATGCTTAACTACACTTTTCAGTTGGTCACCGCTACACTTTTAAAATGACAAGTTTATTTTGTTTTCCGTTCCATAATTTAGATGCACGCCGATTCAAATTTTTGCAAATATCTCTCTTTCAAAGTGTGTACGGCACCATTGGCAGCATGCGCGCTAGAGTTGCCATAACACTCATTGACTCGGTTACTGGCTTTCAGTTAGTGTGTAAAGAGCGCACATTGCTTAGAACGTCGAGTTTTCCCAATCAGGGGAAAAAACACGATAAAGTTGTTCTCTTGTGTCAGAAAAAACAGGACACATCAGAGACAGCTTGGCAGAAAACACCCTAGAAAGCCTGCTTGTGCTGAAGTCTTCACCCTGGGGACCTGATGAAGCTGCTGTCAAACTCTACACCGAGGCTCTTGCTGCACTGAAGAGTGCATACAGAAGGCGTCTGAAATCTTGAAAGTCCAACAATAAACAGCTACTACTGCAGTGTAAATAGTGTACATACAATTTTTTTTCTGAATGTAATTTGACATATTAGTCTATTTGTCAGTTTGTGAAAAGTTGGAGCCCTGTGGAGTGCAAACTTCTTTTGCCATGAAAGACTGAATGAAAACTGCAGACACCAACAGGTAATGGCTTTTTGTTTTCTTTTACAACAGTCTGTAATGTCTTGTAAAGCAACTCAATATGAATATTACACACAAATGCACGCACATATTTACTTATAACTGGATTGAATTAGTGATGATGTTGATGAAATAGTAGACTACACTTTTCAGCTGCACGTACCACTTTGCACTAGCATGAGCTAAACAGGTCTGCACGGTACCCAGTCTCTATAACAGATGATGGCACTGTTTTATATCAAGACTTCTCAACCAGTTAACTGGGGGTACCCAGTCTCTATGACAGATGAAGGCATTGTTTTATATCAAGACTTCTCAACCAGTTAACTGGGCTGGGCATACCCAGACCCAGTCTCAATGATGGATGAAGGCATCATTTTACATGAAGACTTTTCAGATAACTAGGGTACCCAGTCTCGACAGATGAAGGCATTGTTTTATATCAAGACTTCTCAACCAGTTAACAGGGCATACCCAGTCTTATGACAAATGAAGGTATTGTTTTATATCAAGACTTCTCCATCAGTTAACTGGGGTACCCAGTCTCTATGACAGATGAAGGCACTGTTTTATATCAAGACTTCTCAACCAGTTATCTGGGCATACATCAAGACTTTTCAGTTAACTAGGGTACCCAGTCTCGACAGATGAAGGCATTGTTTTATATCAAGACTTCTCAACCAGTTAGCTGGGGTACCCAGTCTCTAAGACAGATAATGGCATTTTAAAATTACTTTTCAACCAGTTAACTGGGGTACCCAGTCTTATGACAGATGAAGGCACTGTTTTATATCAAGACTTCTCAACCAGTTAACTGGGGTATCCAGTCTCTAAGAGTAAGACAGATAATGGCATTTTTAAATTACTTTTCAACCAGTTAACTGGGGGTACCAAGTCTCTATGACAGATAATGACATTGTTTTATATCATACTTCTCAACCATATCAGACTCTCATACTGCTTTGCTCTGAACCTAATTTTTAGATTCAATGATCTTAAATGATAAATACCAGGGCACACAACAAATGTTTATGTCATTTTCATAGGGTTGTCCACTGCACAAGGAAGTGGAAGCCGACGTGAAGGCATTCATTGAGAGAATAATATTGCGCACATTAGTTCAATCATCCTCACACAAAGAATATACCCTTGAGCAATGAAAGTATGACAATATCCACTCCCGCACACATCAGTCACTTTCTTTGACTTCAGGTCCGTCTAGAGGCAATCAAAATGGAAGTTTCAGAAGACATTAATTTGGCTGTTACTTCAATACTCTAATTTTCTTAGTGGAATGCATTCACTGTATAAAGTTCTGACGGACAACACCACCAACTAAAGCACATACAGGCTTTCATTTAAAAACTGTTTTAAACCCTATTAGGTTTTAGCTTTGAAACGGTTTACAACCACTTCTCATTTTGAAATGTCCCTGAAAAATTAGAGCACTCTCCCTCTACATGGTGGAAGTGCCTACTTTCTGGTACTGTTGTCTTAGCTCACAGAAAATATATTTTAGCCAATTCAGGTTAGTCCTTATAGTTTTTTACCCACATTTTGTTGGCATTCTAATGTGCTTTTCATCTTTTTTCTTCTATCAAAGCATATGCATAATGGTGGTGGTTGACTTATATTACAATAAATTTTAGATTGCAGGGGGATTGCTATTTGTGCTGTAGATTTCTCAGCTACTCATTGTTCCATTTAGACTGTTTAAAAACATGCCCTGACAATGTCAACAGTCACACACAGATTGGGCGAAGTACTTGTTTCCAAGGATGCTAATGAAGGATTCACACAGCTTTGAACATCGTCATCGCCGGCAGGCCACAGCAGGCAGGTGGTTCAACCACCGGGACGTCCACATACCCCACACCTCAGCCTAAGGACCAAGACAGCTCTGTGCCTGCATCCGCAGCCCTCACGGCAGTGGTTTTGTCCAGTGCTAGGCAGTGGTTTTATCTAGCCCTTCACTTCTATACATCTACCTGTCAGAGGGGTTATCGTGGCTGCAAACCCATCTCATCTAGCTCATTGCTTCTACACCTTGTTACGTAAACAAAGGCAGCTCAAATAGAAGCTTGGAACCCATTTCTTGGTCTACATGCACAGGCTTGCTGGTCCAGTCACTTAGGCACAGCGCTTGCCTGTACTTAGATGCAGCATTCTCAGCACAGCGCTTGCCTGTACTTAGATGCATTCACGGTACAGCGCTTGCCTGTACTTAGATGCAGCATTCACGGCACAGCGTTTGCCTGAACTTAGATGCAGCATCCACGGCACAGCGCTTGCCTGTACTTAGATGCAGCATTCACGGCACAGCGCTTGCCTGTACTTAGATGCAGCATTCACGGCACAGGGCTTGCCTGTACTTAGATGCAGCATTCACGGCACAGCGCTTGCCTGTACTTAGATGCAGCATTCACGGCACAGCGCTTGCCTGTACTTAGATGCAGCATTCACGGCACAGCGCTTGCCTGTACTTAGATGCAGCATTCACGGCACACTGCTTGCCTGTACTTAGATGCAGCATTCACGGCACAGCGCTTGCCTGTACTTAGATGCAGCATTCTCGGCACAGTGTTTGCCTGTACTTAGATGCAGCATTCACGCACGGCACAGCGCTTGCCTGTACTTAGATGCAGCATTCACGGCACAGCGCTTGCCTGTACTTAGATGCAGCATTCACGGCACAGCGCTTGCCTGTACTTAGATGCAGCATTCACGGCACAGCGCTTGCCTGTACTTAGATGCAGCATTCACGGCACAGCGCTTGCCTGTACTTAGATGCAGCATTCACGGCACAGGGCTTGCCTGTACTTAGATGCAGCATTCACGGCACAGCGCTTGCCTGTACTTAGATGCAGCATTCACGGCACAGCGCTTGCCTGTACTTAGATGCAGCATTCACGGCACAGCGCTTGCCTGTACTTAGATGCAGCATTCACGGCACAGCGCTTGCCTGTACTTAGATGCAGCATTCACGGCACAGCGCTTGCCTGTACTTAGATGCAGCATTCACGGCACAGCGTTTGCCTGTACTTAGATGCAGCATTCACGGCACAGCGCTTGCCTGTACTTAGATGCAGCATTTACGGCACAGCGCTTGCCTGTACTTAGATGCAGCATTCACGGTACAGTGCAAACTTCCATTCCATCCAAGCTAAATCTTCCGCTCCGGAGGCCATAAGATCTGTTCAGTTTCCTTACTTACCTTTACTAAATACACACATGAGTAAATCAAGCTCATTACTTCTATACTGAATCTAGCTTCACATAAATCAAAAGCATTTCAAATAGGGAACTCTTCCACACAAACATTGCTGCCTTGCAAGGCATACCTGCAAAGAAGGGGTGAAGGTGGTGACAGACTGCCAACTCCAGTGCAGGTGGAGACTGAAAGAAAGGCAGTCTCAGCATTTGCTTCCTTCTGCTTTTCACTCGAGCCCACCACAAGGACTGTGAATAACCACTTCCCTACCAGCCTGGCATCGGTGACTGGACAGAGGTGAAGAAACTGCCATAGACTTATATGGCCATACAAGAGCGTTTTGGCTCCAGCTTCAAAGACTGAGAAGAATAGTTCCCTTAGCTCTCTTTAAAAGATTTTGTTGCATACAAAATACAACAGGAGCTGCTCAATGCCCCAGCAGGGCTATGGGGATTCTAAGGTGTTCGAATCAGAGCTTCTACAGCAACGGAAAGAAGTTGACAGGAACACTAGACAAGCACACAGAACTTATAGACTACAGAACAAGACTCACTAAGATTGGAAAATTGAATGAAATGACCAAGCAAAACTACACTCTACAAAGCGAGAATGGGAAGCCAACTTATTCACCTCGCCCTTACTCCAGAGCACTCCCAGGAAAGATTAGCTCTACTGTTTTGGCAATGTTGCAAAGTCCTCAAGCAGCAAATGGAGGGAGAAGACTGTTCCCAGCACTTTACAGATTGCCACACCCACCATAAAAGCAGCCAAACAGACCAAAAAACATTGCCACAGCCAATTGAGCACAGACTTTATTTCGCATGCCAAGTTGACAAGTTGCAAGAGCAGCCAGGAACACTGGCACATCACATTTCCAGCCAAAGGAAAAAAGAAAAAAAGGGGGAGAGAACTAAGAGAAAGCAAAGGGTGAAAGGTGCAGAGGCAAAGGAAACGTCACAGTGGTTCCAGCATCACTGAAATGCTGCATACACAAGCCAAGAAAAAGCTCAACTCAAAGCTTCACTCACAGACTAAGTCCACCCACTCCCTCCCCGTCTCTCTCCGACCCCGTCAAGCAAGACAAGCAGTCTTGCAGACAAAGGGAGGGAGGGCTGCTAGCCACTCTAGCTACAGCAAGCAAGCACACTTGAAGCACTCCCGTCTTCAAGCAGGAAATGCAGCACACCGGTCCGTGTTGTTTTGCATACACCTTTATTCAGAGTGTAACAAACAAATATTTTTTTGTGTTGTTTCAAAGGGGAGTGTTTTTCTTGTTTGTTAAGTCTACCGTTCCCATGAGCACAAGCTTGATCCATCGAATCCAGAGCGCAACCCTAGAGTGGAGGATGGGCCTCTGAAGACGGACAGGCCTCCAGCCTCGGTTCACACCTTCTATAACAAGAACTGACAAGTCGTGACGTCCAAATTCAACTGTAACGACGGCGCCCGACGGCACATAGAGTCAATAAAAAGGTCTGCTCAACAAAGCACACTGAGGAGTGGTCTCCAGATATCACACCAGAGCTTGTTCAAGTTTGTAGGGCTGGGGTAGGCGGGCTTGTCCACTGGGGCTCGGAGCAACCCACTGCACCCCAAAAGTTTTCTGTTTTTATTTGTATTTGCAAGACTCATGTCTCTTCAACTAATCCTGTTTGAATCAGACTCTCCAGAACAGAATCTGTCGGAGGAAAGACCAACATAAGGTAGTAGAGAAAAAAAAACTTTAAAAAATCAAAATCACAATTAGTTGCAGTCATTTTTTTTTACTTCGAATGTTTCTTCAAGTCCGTAATGTTAAACAATGAGTTCGGTTCGGGTTCTCAGTTTTTGTATAAAATGAATGAGTTTTCACTTGGGTCCAGACAGCTTCTTGTCCCTTGGAAAGCAGTCACACTGGTCCGTTCTTCCAACACTTGGCGGAGGGTGAATCCACAGAAGCGCACACACTTTCCTCATTGAAGCACAAGCACAGGCTCCACGCAGGGAATCCTCCACAATCCTTGCAAACCGGACTCCGTGGAACAAAACCTTGGGCCACGCAAGAAAAGAAATCCCTTAGTGTAATCATCATCTTCATGGTCACATATGTTCTAGCCTACGTACAGTCTTCACCAGGAGAGGAGGAAAAAAAATCCACTCAGCCTTATACCATAAAGTGAATGCAGACAAAAAAAAGTTAAGAATTTTTCCCCTTTTTCTTCAGGTACACCAGTTCCCCAGCCTGCAAAGAGAAAAGGAAGAAATTCAGCAAGGCACAACAGTAAAGCATTAAAAATCTCTCTATGCTCAGTGTTTCATCCTAGAAGTGTTATGGAAGTACACAGCATAGGCTTAAGGAAAAGAAAATGTGTGCCCCCTAAGGGCTGACATTTCAGCTGAATTACACCTCCAGCAGTGGCTCTGCCCCCCAACACACCCCTGTTCCACCACACACTTACTGCTCCAGCTTGAAGCCTTCAGCAGTTCAAATCAGGACCAGACCAAATTAGTCCTGCCAAAGCCACTGCTGAATGAGAAACGTGACCTACATTTTGACCCTGTCGTTCAGGCTTGTGGTCCCCAACTTTCACTCTCTGCCTTTGCAACTGATACAGGCAGGACTCTCTTGTTGCTTTATAGAACAGTGCAGCATGTTCTGCTTAACCTTTAGAGCGCCGCCGGCGCATTGATGCGCCACAGCGTACATTCCCCAGACGTCTGCCAGCGCATCAGTGTGCCGAGCGATAGTGACGTGCTTTGTTTACTTGCCTAAAGCAGTCTTCAAGTCATGCTGTTCTAAAAATATCACAGTCTCATGCAGGGATCACGTGGCAACGAGATCCGCCATTTTGGCGATCGATCGAACATGGGCGAATTTTCTGCCAATTTTTTCACGAAGTTCATTGTCGTTTGTGAACGGAACTTTTTTCTTTGCCAGTATGGCGACTGACGAAGAAGTTGAAGAGCTTGTGGAGTTATTGTTCGATTCTAACTCTCAGAATATGAATTCGAAGGCTTTACTGACATTGATGTGATGGGAGATAGAGGGCTAGCACATGCTTCAACCGATCTGGTGTGGTCTTTAGAAATTAGATCGAGAGAAGCGGAAACTTGATTCACATGAAAATGGCTCGGCTGACTTCTCTAGCGTAAGTAATTGTAGGATTTTTTGTTTTGTTTTACCCTTAAACATTTTCAGATGTATTTCCAAGTAGTCAAAAGCTGTTGTATTCTTGAATAAATAGAGCAGTGTAGGAAAACACAGTGACTCACAGTGCTTCGACCTATATGTTGTCAGCTGTGGTCTGTAGGGTAGATCGAGACTGAGAGGAGGGGTAGCTTGATTCAGATGAAAATGACTCGGATGACTTCCCTAGCGTAAGTAATTGTAGGATTTTTTGTTTTGTTTTGTTTTAGTTTTACCCTAAAACATTTTCAGATGTATCTCCATTACTTGGAGACTCACTCTATGCACTTTTGCATTTTCATCAAAAGCTGTTGTATTTTTGAATAGAGCAGTGTAGGAAAACACAGTGAATTTGTTTGTTTTTTGTTGTTGTGTGTTCCATGAGTTTTTAGCAGCTGCAAAAAACATTCTATGCCATTTTCATTAATTGCGCCATGTAGGCCATCCATTTTTCTACTCACCCTCCAAAAATCTACTTCAAAGCTTGAATAGGTAATAAATGATGATTTTTTTAAGATGGTGTCGAATTAGACCACACATCATAAAATTTGTGGCTCTGGGGTAAAGCAATGACGAAAATTGGTGGCGCTCTAAAGGTTAATGTTGCTCATGCAAAGTGACAGGCTGACCATTGTCTCATGCTTGATCAAGCCATGACATGGCTACCAGCCAAGGACTACTATAACCAGGACTGGCACAGGCTGATTCCTGGCCCCGCCTGTGGGGGCCAGTTCGCAGCGAGCGAGCTGGACAGGCTAAGTCTATTTTTAGCCGTGACGCGGCGCAAGAATACGAGCAGACTTGACTGTCTCAAATGAAGGTTATTTTTTTAAATATAACTCCTTCATTTACAACCAAAATCCTTTTACAACTGAAGAAAATACATTTGATTCGATAATACGTTTGTTTGCGAAAGCTGGAATGAAGTATCGATGATGGTACGTCCGCACTATATCGTTTTTCGTAGAGTTATGAACCGGACATTGCGATTCGTCCAAACAAACGTGGTTGCAATTCAACGCGGATCGTGCTTGTTTACAAAGTTTTATCAAGTTTTTCTCAGTCAAAGATGCCTAAAAAGTGTGGTGTAGTGAAGTGTAGTGGTAACTACAACAAAGAAAATAAATGCCGTGTATTTCGTTTGCCGAGAGACACTCTCGATCGGCAGAAGTGGATCGATGTTCTTCCACCACGTGAAAACTTCGAGTTAGATCCTGAGAAGTTTGTGATTTGTGAGAGACATTGGCCTGCCGATACTCCAATGATAAAGATTCCTGGGGGATCTACCCGACCTTCGACTCCTCCAAGTGTTTTTGAGAATGTGCCAACATCTTGCCTTCCTACCCCCAAGCCTTCACCTCGCCCGGCAAAGAAAGAGGAGAAGCAGTTGGAGTACTTTCTACAGAAAGACACTATAACTTCTTTCGACTCCTTCCAACCCGACCGTGAGTTGCACAAGAAATACAAGAACCTGCTGATTTCAAGATCTGATGGAAGGTTTGTGTGCCTTTTCATGTCGGAGAACTGGAGTGAATGCAAGTTAACAGTGATTGTGGAAAGCAAGCCGACTTTGTGTTCACCACTGACATGCTCAATTTACAAGAGTGGAATTAGTGTCCCACTGGGTAAGACTCTTCACCCCAACAACGGTCTTCGATCCTTTTCTCAATTCTTTGAAGCCGTCCACTTCTCTGTGAACTTTGCTATTCCCCTGGACAGAGTGCTAGAACAGGTAGTGTCAGTTCTGCAAGGTCAGGCAGCAGACTGTGGTGACAGCAAGAGGGAGAAGAAACTGGTGTTTTTGACTCGACAGTTGGAACTGTTGTGCCGCAAGGATTTCTCTATGAGTGACTACTGCCTTGCACTTGAGTCATACCCTCAGTGTGATTACGAGCAGTTACGAGACTTTCTCACTCTGCCCAGCAAGAGAAAGCTGCGTTACATCACATCGTCAGTGGATAGAGATCAGGTGCTGAAGGAGACATTCCAGAAGATGGTAAGTTAAAGGTATTGTTCATTTAATATATACTCAGCACAACAATTGAAAGACCACTTTTTCAAGTACATGACAATTAATGATGTATTTCAAATGACATTATACAAGTACGTCTGTTTCATTAGTAGCAAACTTGGCTGTCTTTTAATTGTTGTGCTGAGTATACATAGATTCCCCCCCCCCCCCCCCCCCCCATCCCCCCATACCCGAGTAAAACACATGTTTGCAAGTACAATTTTTTATTTGCTGTTGTTATTGCTAACCAATGCCCATTTCTGTACAGTGGCCGCTCTCAATGCTTGTGTCTGAGCGAAGGTGCCGTTAAAATAGCATAAAATAGCCCTTTAAAAACTTTTTTTTTAAAGATAAATGCCTGTAATCATTAATAGTATATAAAAAGAGTCTTCAATGACAATTTTGTCATGTTGAAATAGTTAGATTAAAAGAAAATCAATGGCCCCCACAGGCGGTGCCAGAAATCAGCCTGTGCCAGTCCTGGTTATAGTAGTCCTTGCTACCAGCACAAGAAATCAGAATGCAGCCACCACTTTCCACAAGCACCTCCCACTCCACAGCCTTGCACCAAGACTGCAGCTACCACTTTCCACAAGCACCTCCCACTCCACAGCCTTGCACCAAGACTGCACTTCCTTTATGTCTTTAGCCTTCATACACAATGCATGCACTCAGCTTGTGCTGGAATATTCCTGTTTGACAAGGAAGGAGATGGAGAGAAAAGGGAGGCAGATGGGGGAAACGAACATTCAAACCATCTCTACCACAGAAACTGCTGCTTGGAAAGGGGGGGGGGGGGGGGGGGGGGGGGGGGGAGAAGAGACAGAGCAGAGAGCCAGAGCCAGCGACAGAGCGAGCCAGAGCCAGACAGACAGAGAGCCAGAGCCAGACAGAGAGCCAGAGCCAGAGCCAGACAGACAGACAGGCAGAGCCAGACAGAGCCAGCGCCAGACAGCCAGAGCCAGAGCCAGCGACAGAGCGAGCCAGAGCCAGACAGACAGAGAGCCAGAGCCAGACAGAGAGCCAGAGCCAGACAGCCAGAGCCAGAGCCAGACAGCCAGAGCCAGAGCCAGAGCCAGACAGAGCCAGACAGACAGAGCCAGAGCCAGACAGAGCCAGAGACAGACAGAGCCAGAGACAGACAGAGAGCCAGACAGCCAGACAGCCAGAGCCAGAGCCAGACAGAGCCAGACAGCCAGACAGACAGAGCCAGAGCCAGACAGAGCCAGAGACAGACAGAGCCAGAGACAGACAGAGAGCCAGAGCCAGACAGACAGAGCCAGACAGCCAGAGCCAGAGCCAGACAGAGCCAGACAGCCAGAGCCAGAGCCAGACAGAGCCAGAGACAGACAGAGCCAGAGACAGACAGAGAGCCAGAGCCAGACAGACAGAGCCAGACAGCCAGACAGCCAGAGCCAGAGCCAGAGCCAGACAGTGAGCCAGAGCCAGACAGAGTCAGAGACAGACAGCCAGACAGAGCCAGAGACAGACAGAGCCAGAGACAGACAGCCAGACAGAGCCAGAGACAGACAGAGCCAGAGCCAGACAGTGAGCCAGAGCCAGACAGACAGAGCCAGACAGCCAGACAGACAGAGCCAGAGCCAGACAGAGCCAGAGCCAGACAGCCAGACAGACAGAGCCAGACAGCCAGACAGTGAGCCAGAGCCAGACAGAGTCAGAGACAGAGAGCGAGCCAGAGACAGACAGCCAGACAGAGCCAGAGACAGACAGCCAGACAGAGCCAGAGACAGACAGAGCCAGAGACAGACAGAGCCAGAGACAGACAGCCAGACAGAGCCAGAGACAGACAGAGCCAGAGACAGACAGAGCCAGAGACAGACAGAGTCAGAGACAGAGAGCGAGCCAGAGACAGAGAGCGAGCCAGAGACAGACAGTGAGCCAGAGCCAGACAGCCAGAGCCAGACAGACAGAGCCAGAGACAGACAGACAGAGCCAGAGACAGACAGAGTCAGAGAGCGAGCCAGAGACAGAGCGAGCCAGAGACAGACAGAGCCAGAGACAGACAGCCAGAGCCAGACAGACAGAGCCAGACAGACAGAGCCAGAGACAGAGTCAGAGACAGAGAGCGAGCCAGAGACAGAGCGAGCCAGAGACAGAGCGAGCCAGAGACAGACAGAGCCAGAGACAGACAGAGCCAGACAGAGCCAGAGACAGAGCGAGCCAGAGAGAGAGCGAGCCAGAGAGAGCGAGCCAGAGAGAGAGGGAATCAAGACAGAGAGCGAGCCAGAGACAGAGAGCGAACCAGACAGAGAGCCCGAGCCAGTCAGAGCCCGAGCCAGAGACAGACAGAGAGCCAGAGCCAGACAGAGCCAGAGCCAGACAGTGAGCCAGTGACAGACAGAGCCAGAGACAGAGAGCCAGAGACAGAGCCAGAGCCAGCGACAATCAGAGCTAGAGCCAGCGACAATCAGAGCCAGAGCCAGCGACAGACAGAGCCAGAGCCAGCGACAGACAGAGCCAGAGCCAGCGACAGACAGAGCCAGAGCCAGCGACAGACAGAGCCAGAGCCAGCGACAGACAGAGCCAGAGACAGACAGAGCCAGAGCCAGCGACAGACAGAGAGCCAGAGACGGACAGAGAGCCAGAGCCAGACAGAGAGCTAGAGCCAGACAGAGAGCGAGCCACAGCCAGAGCCAGAGAGAGAGAGCCAGAGCCAGCGACAGACAGAGCCAATGACAGACAGAGCCAGAGCCAGCGACAGATCAAACCAGAGCCAGCGACAGACAGAGCCAGAGCCAGCGGCAGACAGAGCCAGCGACAGACAGAGCCAGAGAGAGAGCCAGATCCAGCGACAGAGAGCCAGAGCCAGCGACAGAGCAAGAGCCAGAGCCAGACAGAGAGAGCCAGAGACAGAGAGACAGAGAGCCAGAGCCAGAGAGAGAGAGAGAGAGAGAGAGCCAGAGAGAGAGCCAGAGCCAGAGAGAGAGAGAGCCAGAGAGAGAGAGTGAGAGAGAGAGAGAGAGAGCCAGAGAGAGAAAGCCAGTGAGAGAGCAAGAGACAGAGAGCCCCAGCGACAGAGAGAGCCAGCGACAGAGAGAGAGCCAGAGAGAGAGAGAGAGCCAGAGAGAGAGCCAGAGACAGAGAGCCAGAAACAGAGAGAGAGCCAGAGACAGCCAGAGACAGCCAGAGAGAGTCAGAGACAGAGAGAGAGTCAGAGACAGAGAGAGAGTCAGAGACAGAGAGAGTCAGAGACAGAGAGAGTCAGAGACAGAGAGAGAACCTGCGACAGAAAGCCAGAGAAAGTTATAAACAGTGCGAGAGAGAGAGAAAGATAGATACAGAGACAAACACAGAGCCAAAGAGAGCCAGAGAGTGAGAAAAAGACTGACCAAATACACATGTATATCTTGATAGTGAGCACCAGAGAGCCAGAGACACAGACAAAAAGACAGGCTGCATACCACGGCAACTGCTGATAGGTGGGAGGTCCTCATTACTGACGGTGCCCTCCTGCAGACTTGGCTCCGCGCTCGCCCCCTCTCTCGCCTCTCTCTCCACGCTGGTCACCCCGGTCGGGGCGCTCAGTGCGGTCGGGGCGCTCAGTGCGCTCAGTGCGGTCGGGGCGCTCCACCCTCTCCACCTGCAAGGGCCATGAGTGCAAGGTGGCATCATCTCTTGCTGACTGTCACAATGCAAGGTGTAGCACAAAGAAAACCTCACCCACATCTGAAGTATCCACCAGTCTCAAACAATGCTCACCTCTTGCACCCCCAGTCCCATTCTGAGGCATTGCAGACTACATCGCCTGCAGAAGGTGGTGATCCCGTCCCCACACCTTCAGACAGTGCCGGCGAAGACTTAAACACAGGCCTCACCACTGGAGAAAGCCACTGACAATGAAAGGGCAGCCAAACCTCTTACAGTAGATACAATGCTAACAGCTCCAAAACTATTTACTTACCAATAAAACTACATTGGTTCAAATCCACCCGGCATGATATTGGCACTGTTTAACGTTATCCAACTGGCACTTGCATCAAATATTGTACCTACCAGTTGCTAAAACTCTTTCGCTCTCCATCAAGCACATCATAACCTTTATAATCACCTTCTACTGAATCCTCCATGCAAATTCCCATGTGGTTTTTCCATGCAACCACCAGCCAATAGCCATGACAACACAATTTGGTCAGGTGTGGTGCCTATCAGATGCCACTCCAAACCAAAAATGGCTTCCATAGCATGCCAGGAGTTTGAAGAATGGCAAAAGACCAGCACTGACAGCCTCCAGCACCACCCACATAGTAAGCATGGGCTTCTCTAGATGACAAGTACTAGACATCACATCCCACATTCTGCACAGATCTGGGGTGGAAAGGCGAGCAGATAAAGTGGCCCACATGGCTTCCTTCTCTAACCATCAGCCAACACCAAGGACCTTACAGGAACAGGCAGAATACAACAGGCTGAGAATTGAGAAAATTGTGGATGGCAGCATCAAGCCTTAACCCTTATTCTGGTTGTCACTGCTGAGAGGTTGTGACTGGGCCAAGTCTGCTGGTCACAGCATATGCTGACAGGTTGTGACTGGGCCAAGTCTGCTGGTCACAGCATATGCTGCCAGGTTGTGACTGGGCCAAGTCTGCTGGTCACAGCATATGCTGCCAGGTTGTGACTGGGCCAAGTCTGCTGGTCACAGCATATGCTGCCAGGTTGTGACTGGGCCAAGTCTGCTGGTCACAGAATATGCTGCCAGGTTGTGACTGAGCCAAGTCTGCTGGTCACAGAATATGCTGCCAGGTTGTGACTGGGCCAAGTCTGCTGGTCACAGCAAATGCCATGAGGGATGAAGGTTGAGAAATAAACTTTCCAAAAATAAAAATAAATTCAGCTATTAACATTTTCTAAAAACAATGACATGGATTAATTCTTCATTCAATTGAGGATACTTCTAATACAGTTCTTGCTGTGCTTTGTTGGATGGTTAGGAGGGCACTTGCTAAGGTGTCTCATCCTTGAAATGAAGCTTTTTAGTAACGGTGACGACCCAACAGTCCCATCTATGACACCAGGGCAAGGGTTGACAGTGGAAACCAAGACAGATTTGCACTAGAGAGACCTAAAGATCAACAGGTCATGTTTTCAACACCACTTCCTATGCATTTCTTTTTCCTTCCCTAAATACAAATTATGATCATCATGTGGCCTCAAGTTGAACATTGGTCCACTTCATCTCAACCAGAGCTTGCAGCATATGAACAAGATGAGGATTTTTACCAAAAGTCTCCAATCCTTCAATCAAACCTGACTCAAAAGCTACACCTCCGTGTGGTCTCCACTGCAAAGTGCCACATGCCAAAAGCCAAGCTTGTGCAGCTAGCAAGGGTTGCCTCCAACATGGACAGGTTGCCCAGATCTATTTTCATGGCTGTGTCTGTCAACAGAAAGACTGTTGGTGCAGAGAGAGAGCTCATGCCAACATTACAACCTGTCTGTCCTGTGTCTGTCAAGTCAGCAGGCCAGGCCCCTCTGGCGCCCTGCACAAGGCCCTGACCACCATCTCACAGGCACAGCAGTGCCAGGATGCAAAACCAGCTCCAGCTCAGGCTGCACAGCAACCCCAGCAGCAAGGCACAGACACTGGAGTGAAGCACACAGCGCTGCACAGCAACCCCAGCAGCAAGGCACAGACACTGGAGTGAAGCAAACAGCGCTGCACAGCAACCCCAGCAGCAAGGCACAGACACTGGAGCGAAGCACAGCGCTGCACAGCAACCCCAGCAGCAAGGCACAGACACTGGAGCGAAGCACAGCGCTGCACAGCAACCCCAGCAGCAAGGCACAGACACTGGAGTGAAGCACACAGCGCTGCACAGCAACCCTAGCAGCAAGGCACAGACACCCCAGCAGCAAGGCACAGACACTGGAGTGAAGCACACAGCGCTGCACAGCAACCCTAGCAGCAAGGCACAGACACTGGAGTGAAGCACAGCGCTGCACAGCAACCCCAGCAGCAAGGCACACACACTGGAGTGAAGCACAGCGCTGCACAGCAACCCCAGCAGCAAGGCACAGACACCCCAGCAGCAAGGCACAGACACTGGAGTGAAGCACACAGCGCTGCACAGCAACCCCAGCAGCAAGGCACACACACTGGAGTGAAGCACAGCGCTGCACAGCAACCCCAGCAGCAAGGCACAGACACTGGAGTGAAGTACACAGCGCTGCACAGCAACCCCAGCAGCAAGGCACACACACTGGAGTGAAGCACACAGCACTGCACAGCAACCCTAGCAGCAAGGCACAGACACCCCAGCAGCAAGGCACACACACTGGAGTGAAGCACACAGTGCTGCACAGCAACCCCAGCAGCAAGGCACAGACACCCCAGCAGCAAGGCACAGACACTGGAGTGAAGCACACAGCGCTGCACAGCAACCCCAGCAGCAAGGCAGACACTGGAGTGAAGCACACAGCGCTGCACAGCAACCCTAGCAGCAAGGCACAGACACTGGAGTGAAGCACACAGCGCTGCACAGCAACCCCAGCAGCAAGTCACAGACACTGGAGTGAAGCACAGCGCTGCACAGCAACCCCAGCAGCAAGGCAGACACTGGAGTGAAGCACACAGCGCTGCACAGCAACCCTAGCAGCAAGGCACAGACACTGGAGTGAAACACTGGAGTGAAGCACACAGCGCTGCACAGCAACCCTAGCAGCAAGGCACAGACACTGAAGTGAGATACTGGAGTGAAGCACACAGCGCTGCACAGCAACCCCAGCAGCAAGGCACAGACACTGGAGTGAGACACTGGAGTGAAGCACACAGCGCTGCACAGCAACCCCAGCAGCAAGGCACAGACACTGGAGTGAAGCACACAGCGCTGCACAGCAACCCTAGCAGCAAGGCACAGACACTGGAGTGAAGCACACAGCACTGCACAGCAACCCCAGCAGCAAGGCACAGACACTGGAGTGAAGCACACAGCGCTGCACAGCAACCCTAGCAGCAAGGCACAGACACTGAAGTGAGACACTGGAGTGAAGCACAGTGCAGCGCTGCACAGCAACCCCAGCAGCAAGGCACAGACACTGGAGTGAAGCACAGCGCTGCACAGCAACCCCAGCAGCAAGGCACAGACACTGGAGCGAAGCACACAGCGCTGTACAGGAACCCTAGCAGCAAGGCACAGACACTGGAGTGAAGCACACAGCGCTGCACAGCAACCCTAGCAGCAAGGCACAGACACCGGAGTGAGACACCGGAGTGAAGCACACAGTGCTGCATAGCAACCCCAGCAGCAAGGCACAGACACTGGAGTGAAGCACAGCGCTGCACAGCAACTCCAGCAGCAAGGCACAGACACTGGAGTGAAGCACAGCGCTGCACAGCAACCCCAGCAGCAAGGCACAGACACTGGAGTGAAGCACAGCGCTGCACAGCAACCCCAGCAGCAAGGCACAGACACTGGAGTGAAGCACAGCGCTGCACAGCAACCCTAGCAGCAAGGCACAGACACTGGAGTGAAGCACAGCGCTGCACAGCAACCCTAGCAGCAAGGCACAGACAGACACTGGAGTGAGACACTGGAGTGAAGCACACAGCGCTGCACAGCAACCCCAGCATCAAGGCACAGACACTGGAGTGAAGCACAGGGTACCAACACCGGCTAGACAGTGGGGACCATTGAAAGCTCTGGACCATGCCTGTGTGCCATTCACTACACCACTAACGGGGAGACGGGCATTATTACTATTACTGATTAGCCATACTGTGTGCAGACATGATTGGAGAGGAGCTACCACTACAAACGTGAGCTGAAGGGACTCCACTTGGGCCAATACATGGGCCCATAGACCTTGAGAGGCAATGCCTTACTAACGCCATTAACTACATTAACTACATTAACTAGTATAACTAGTATAACTAGTAGGAGATGCTACAACATTCGCCAAGGAAACCACAGCCACCTCCAGACTGGACACGGACGCACAGGGTTTCAGATCCACATGGAAACTGGCAAAGGCTTAAAAAAAAACTTGAAACCAAAGGTACAAACCCAAATGACAGCCAGCAAGCTTGAAACATCTTTTCCTTCTTAGTTTTGACCGTAACTGACCTAGTTTGTATTTCTTTTATATATCTTCACTTCTCTTCAAGCTCGAGCACCAATTATATGCATACCAGCCATTTTGGTATGATTAATTCAGCAAGTGACAAAACCTCTATCTCTGCATGATCTGAAACCCTGGATGCAAAATACTCTTATCTTCTTATTAGCAGTGAAATTATGCACTTCACAACCGACAGCAGTGGCAGAGGCAGCCAAACAGAAACAGGATATGCACTGAGGTGCACAGCTAAGTGATGAATGACAGCCACAGACCAACTACAGAATAATACCATGGACAGACCACAAGTCATCACAAAAGGCACAACAATCCAAAAACTTCGCTACGACAAGTCATCAAATGAATGACAACTGAATTATGTTACAGCCAATCCATTTAGCTCAGACATCGAACAATGAATTATGACATTTCAGTTTTTATCAAAATAACATTTTTGGAGCGAGGTTTCCCAAACACTTCCTACAGATTATCTGCTCAGACTACAAACAAACAACAAACAAACAAACAAGTGATGCTTAGGCCAGCTGTGCGAGTGCTACGGGAGCGGGCCCCAAACGCACGTCGACCACAGCAATCCAGCTGATCTGTCATTGCAGCACAGACTGCGTGCAACCCTAGGCAAACAAAACAAATGTTGCAACACACATCAAGATTGAAATGTTGCATGGGTGATGTTTCAACTTCCCAGTTCCCATTTCTGTGAAGCCCTACTTCCAAATGCAATACAGACGGGGAACATAGTGACCGGTCACTGCAAGGAATGCTTCACCATTCTACATTACTATGATTACTGTGGGTACCATGGTACACTCTGAATTACCAGTGTTGTCACGTTACTTCACAGATCTACTGACCTTCTTCGTCTGGTCCTCCTCCTGACGCTTTTCATAGTGGATGAAATCATCAAAAATGGACGTGGTGTGGCGGTAGTTGTGGAGGATCTTCAGTACCTGCTTGCCTTTCTCTGGGGGCACCTCCTGGGTGTCCCGCGAGTTGGTCACCGGCTTGTTCTCGTTATTCTCAAGTCGAATGTGGCGGAGCTGGCTGTTGGGCACGTCCTTGACATAGATCCACTTGACCTCCAGCTGCCCCTTCCACTTGTCCTGTGCCCAGACCCCTGCGCTGCGCGTGTAGTCCACCCCGCTCATCATCTGGGCCATGCCGCAGAAGTGGCCGCTGCCATTCACACTGTAGAGCAAGTAGACCGGGCCACGCGTCTCACGCTCCTTGTACGCAGCATCAAGGCGCTTGTTGCCGTGCTCTGTGCTGCACCAGATGCTGTACTTGATGGAGCGGTGGATGTCGTCCTCGGAGTAGCTCTTGATGATGAAGAAGCGCGCACCCTTGGGGTTCATGTTGAAGTCCTTGGGGTTGTACTGGTTGGCCGAGCGGAGCTTGTCCAGGACTGGATGGTTCACAGGTTGAGCTGGGGGCTGGGGCTGGGCCGGGTTGCCCAAGTTGGGGTTGCCACTGCTGGGGGTACTGCCTGCGGAGGCGTTGGGGGGTCCTTGTGAGATGGCCGCAGCATGGCCATAGCTTCCCCCTGGGCCCGAGCTATTGTTGTTGCTGTTACTCAGGGGGTTCTGACGCCTGGGTGCGTTCCATCCCTGACGGGCATGCTGAGCAGGCTTGGCGGGCAACCCACCCCGGCTGTCCCAAGTGCCGATGTCCATGTTATGCGGTTGTTTCGGGTTGGTCGGAGGGCGAGGAATAGTTCGCAGCTTCATGGGTTGGGTCTGGGGACGTGCAGGTTGGCTGGCGATGGCAGCCCAGGAGGTGGTCTTTTTAGCCTGCGGTGTGCCACTTCCCCCGGTTGGCGCCGAAACCATTCCCGACATGGACGGCGGCGCACTGGTGACCAGGGATCCCCCATGGTCACCGCCAAGATCCTGCACCACCGGCTCCAGTTTCTTCTCACCCCCAGACAGGGTCAGTCCCTTCAGGCCTTGGTCAACACTATTCATGCCCGATGACATGCCCACGTCCCTCTCTGGCTGCTCCGTGCCATTCATCATCCCATACACCTCGCTACCCATTTCCTGGGGGCGGTAGTACTCCTCTGGCAGGAAGCGGCCGTCCTTGCGAGGGCCCTGACCGGAGCCCCAGTAGTCACTGGAGGCAGCATACGTCTCCCAAGGAGCAAACGGTGGGTAGCCAAAGCCGCCAAGGAATCCATTGTACTCGTAACTCATGGTGGAAAACATCCCTGCATCGCCACCATTGGACCACGACCCGTCGCCCGGGGTGCTGAGGCCCTGCATGTAGTGGGGGAAGGACGTGGTGTGGGTGTAGTAGCTAGGCAAGAAGGGGTCCGGGGTGGACATCTGCCCAGCAGTGCTGTAGGCACCCTGCAAGAAAGCAACAGTCCTTCAGTCTTCACCACACAACAGCCCAGGCCCACCTATACCCATGCTTGCACTCTGCAGGCTTGCAATCTACAGCCCAGCACTCTGCAGGCTTGCAATCTACAGCCCAGCACTCTGCAGGCTTGCAATCTACAGCCCAGCACTCTGCAGGCTTGCAATCTACAGCCCAGCACTCTGCAGGCTTGCAATCTACAGCCCAGCACTCTGCAGGCTTGCAATCTACAGCCCAGCACTCTGCAGGCTTGCAATCTACAGCCCAGCACTCTGCAGGCTTGCAATCTACAGCCCAGCACTCTGCAGGCCTGATTCTGCAGGCCTTCTCTCTAGTACCTGCCAAAGCAAGCCTATACACAGCAGTTGGGCTGTTTCAGTGGAGGCAAGGCCTGGTCTAAGGGAGACAACTCTTGTTCTACTCTTCACCTCTGGCTGTTTCAGGCCGATTTTCTCCCTGTCCTCTTAAATGCGATTGACAAAACACTTCAGCCAAAGGATATCCCCGTGATCCCTGCAATCGGGTGACACGTTGCTAAGATTTTCTGTGTAGCCTTCACAAAGAATATCTGAGGGAGCAAGACACACATGTCTTCTGGAAGCCAACACAGCTAATGTGCAGCTAGCTACTTCAGTACTAACTTGCCACAGGGATAGATACATGGATAGTGTTTTGTGGCCCATCAGCCTTTGTAGGCCATTAAGACAATCACTAGAACAGTTTAGAGTACACGCAAATCTAGTCACTGTGTCCCAAGTTACTCTTACGAATCGCATAGGGAGACGTGGTGGGTCAATTCTTACTCAGAAGCCACTGGGGGATTGCCACAGGGAACCTTGCTGCCAATGTCTGGCAGCCGCCTGTGGGAATAACTGACACAGAAACAGGTGCACAGCTGCCTGCTTCCAAGTCGCTACAGGATTGCTTTCACCCTTTGCTGCTGGTGGTCTTGTGGGCACTCAACTGCTCCCTCACAGTGTACGTGTTCTTTCCTGGTGGCTTCTCAGAGTTCCTTTATATTCCACTGGTTGTACTAGACATCTTATTGCACTGGTTGTACTAGACATCTTATTGCACTGGTTGTACTAGACATCTTATTCCACTGGTTGTACTAGAGCTCTTATTGCACTGGTTGTACTAGACATCTTATTGCACTGGTTGTACTAGACATCTTATTGCACTGGTTGTACTAGACATCTTATTGCACTGGATGTACTAGACATCTTATTGCACTGGATGTACTAGACATCTTATTCCACTGGTTGTACTAGACATCTTATTGCACTGGTTGTACTAGACATATTCCACTGGTTGTACTAGACATATTCCACTGGTTGTACTAGACATCTTATTCCACTGGTTGTACTAGACATATTCCACTGGTTGTACTAGACATATTCCACTGGTTGTACTAGACATCTTATTGCACTGGTTGTACTAGACATATTCCACTGGTTGTACTAGACATCTTATTCCACTGGTTGTACTAGACATCTTATTGCACTGGTTGTACTAGACATCTTATTCCACTGGTTGTACTAGACATCTTATTGCACTGGTTGTACTAGACATCTTATTGCACTGGTTGTACTAGACATCTTATTGCACTGGTTGTACCACACATCTTATTCCACTGGTTGTACTAGACATCTTATTCCACTGGTTGTACTAGACATCTTATTCCACTGGTTGTACTAGACATCTTATTCCACTGGTTGTACTAGACATCTTATTCCACTGGTTGTACTAGACATCTTATTCCACTGGTTGAACCACACATCTTATTCCACACATCTTATTCCACTGGTTGTACCACACATCTTATTCCACTGGTTGTACCATACATCTTATTCCACTGGTTATTCCACACGTCAATCTATTGGTTGTACGACACATTTTATTCCCTTGTTGTATGACATTTTATTCCATTGTTGTACGACATTTTATTCCATTGTTGTACTACATTTATTCCATTGGTTGTACTACACATCTTATTCCACTGCTAATACTACATATTCTATTCCATTAGTATGCAATACATAAATATTAGGTTTTCTAGACACTAGTGATGCAGGCTTAATAATGCACTTGGTATCTACACACATGCCCATTTGATACAAATGACACACTCAGGCTTCACTGCCACAGCAAGTACTCCCTGCACTGAAGCCAGGGTGCAGGTCCAGCAGCCCTGCCACTCCAAGTCCCTGCTCTCTGCACTTCTCAACCTCCTTTGTAGGCTATGTAAGGCCACTGGTCATTAAAAAGTCATTCCAGCTGGTTTGAACCACAGCAAGTTATAATTTCCCTATTTATTCGCCTCTAACGAAATGCATAAGGTCAATTTTTCATCCCACCCGTGGGGGAGATTCTTAAACGGCAGTAAAAACAAGACAATGCTTCTCTCTGAACTGATGGGTCCACTTCTCTCATAATTCACTTCACTGCGGCAAACAAATGCTGGAAAAATTCAACATCGCCTAAACAGCCTCTCATCCACATCCCCCTATTAAAGTTGGCAATAGGGCTGCAAAACCATTCAAAGGCTTGAGATTCAGTCTGGGGGATTTCATCCCCAGCATCCATCAGGAGTCACCCAACTTGCCACTTGCATGACCTAAGTATGGAAGTCACGGCTTCAAGGTGTTAACAGCACTTGATGTGACAGCAGTCTCAAGGTAAACAGGCAGCATAGCTAAAGGGCAGATAAATCAGGTGAAACTGGTGACTGTTAGGGGGTGTGATCTCCTTCACCACGATGCAAGTTTTGAGCTGCAACATGTCATGATGCATCAATCCCATTAATCCCTCAACCTTTCCATCAGCCACAACCTCACTGTAAGTTGCTGTTTTAATTATCTTCAAAACAGGTTTATTTATAAACTAGTGATTTGTCTGCAGTTCCTATTAACCCATTATGACCGGATGCTACGTGTGCGTTACATCTCCCTTTCAGACCGGATGCTACGCAGATGTCGTATTTGACAGTGGTGTACTTCTTGTTTCTAGGAAGTGTAGAAGTGAAGATATACATTTTTTTTTATGAGTGTTGTCGACTTTGTGTTTTCCCCCGAAATACTTCAGGTTTTAGGAAGCCGTTTTCATCACACGCTGTAGGTCATAATGGGTTAAAGATCCACAGCAACAGTGACTTCCAAAGAGTGTATTAAAGTGATTCACAGCAATGGATGGATGGATGGATGGATGGTGTTTAACGGCCTATCAGCCTTTGTAGGCTGTGTAAGGCCACTAAGCACGAAAATCACTAGAACAGTTTAGAGTAAACGCAAATCGAGCCACGGTGTCCCTAGTTATTCGCCTCTTACGAATCGTGTAGGGAGACACAGTGGGCCAATTCTTACCCAAACCCACAGCAACACTAACATGACTGCTTACAAGACCACATTACAGATAGTGTGGGTAAAAGACCATCAGACAGAGCTCCATCAAATTGGAAATTCAAACAGTGCTAGACCCCAGGCAGGGCAGATTGAAACCACCAAGATGCTAAATTTAGGATGGATGGATGGATTTGAAGGGTCTATCAGCCTTGTAGGCTATATAAGGCCATTCTAAATTTAGGAAGGTATCTGAACTACAACAACTTTGTACTGGGGTGAGGAGGAGCAGGGTGAGGAGAGAGAGCAAGGGAGAGCAGGGTGAGGGGGAGAGGGGGTGGGGGAGAGCAACAGCAGGGGCAGGGAGAGAAGGGAAGATAGAGAGGAGGGTGGGGGGGGGGGAGACAGAGCCAGAGAGAGAGACATAGAGGGGGGGAGATAAAGAGAGAGAAGGAGAGAAAGAGAGAGAGAGAGAGAAAGAGAGGGAGGGAGGGAGGGAGGGAGGGAGGGAGGGAGGGAGGGAGGGAGGGAGGGAGGGAGGGAGGGAGGGAGGGAGGGAGGGAGGGAGGGAGGGAGGGAGGGAGGGAGGGAGGGAGGGGGGGAAGAGAGAGATATATACAGACAGACTGCCACAAAGACTGAAAGAAACAGAGAAATTGGGGTGGGGAAGAGAGAAGGGGGTGGGAGGGTGTGGGGTTGGGGTGGGAGAGGAAGGAGAGAGAGAGAGAGAGAGAGAGAGAGAGAGAGAGAGAGAGAGAGAGAGAGAGAGAGAGAGAGAGAGAGAGAGAGAGAGACAGAGAGACAGAGAGACAGACTGAAAAGAAGAGTAGAAGACAAGCAACCGACTGTTTCTTTCATGAGCATGTCTGGCCCTGAAGAGGGCCGTTTGGGGGTTGTACTGCCGCCGATGCGGGCAATCACCGCTACAGGATGGAGAGGCAGCGGGTTGGCAGGGGCGTGCAGCGATGCCAGACTTGCTCATGAAAGAAACAGTCGGTTGCTTGTCTTCTACTCTTCTTTTCAGTAACTGTACACCCGACGCCGGCACTTAGATATATCCACAGAGAGAGACAGAGAGAGAGAGGCACAGAGAGATAGAGACAGACACACAGACACACACACATGCAGACTGCCTGCCACAAAGACTGACAGTGAAATGGGGGTGGGGGTAATACACAAATCCTTTATCCATTCAATCAGGGAAGATGACAGTGATGGATTACTGACTACTTAGTTTTTAGAATGGTGTCATTTCCCTGCCACTTTTGTAACAGCCTCTGCTGAGTGAGGATACCGAGAAGTGTCATGGTAAAACTTACACCAGGAGGAAGGAGAATTTACCCATAAACCACTCACCTGATTCACCCTGGAGACTGCTCAATTCAGATTTCACAATAGAATCACTTGTGAAATTTTGCAAGGAAGGTCAAGTTGAACTTTTCAACCACAACCGACTCATCAATAGAGTGTCACAATTCATCAGCAACACCCACTTTATGAAGAAGTCTTGACATG
The DNA here is from genome assembly GCA_034096865.1 of Theodoxus fluviatilis. Classification (NCBI taxonomy): domain Eukaryota; kingdom Metazoa; phylum Mollusca; class Gastropoda; order Cycloneritida; family Neritidae; genus Theodoxus; species Theodoxus fluviatilis. The sequence continues at coordinate 88,360 of JAWQFJ010000658.1, forward strand.
CTACACTGATACATCTCAAGTTTTACATGTTTAGTAGCAGCTGGCTGCACATGTCATACAAGACTGGGATATGCGACATGTTAAGTCTACCTGTTCTGAGATAAATCTCTTGTGTTTAGTACTCATACTGACCTGCCAACCAAATAGGGTTCAAACATGCCCATTGTATTTGCCAGACAAACTTAAGTACATGAATATAATTCTGTGACTAAGGCGCTATTAAAGATCTGTGCATGTAGCAATTCTCAACAAACCTGGTGTTGTTGCTGCATATAGGGGTCAAACTCTTCATCCTTGATTCCATCTTTTCCAGGTCCATTAGATACTGCAAACATAAATCAGGTCATGAGTAACCTCAGCACTAGTATCACTTCATTCAGTCAGACTAATTCAGGGAACTGGATGATCGCATTCAAACAAATACTTTGGTAGGAGCAGCAGTGAAAATGTGCGGCACATTTCACATTTCATCAGGCTTTCAAGGTATGTACAGTCATTTGTATCAAGTAAGATATCCAGAGCTAGTGAGCCTAACTGAAATCGTCATTAGGATTCGAATAATTCAACTCTCGAAGTAAACACGGTCAAGAACTCTACTAGTACTACCATTGCTGGTCAAAGCGATCTCGGTCAACGTTACTGGGGTAGCCTTTGTCACCAAGTGAGCGGGCATGAGTGTCTTAGCCAGTCTTCATATGTGACCGATTCACACATTTGAATGCCTGGCATTCTTTTAGGAGTTGCGTATGTAAGATCTTACAGTCAAACAAGAGGGGATTTCAATCTAACTTTAATATCACCAGGCATGATATTAAACTCTTAGCAACATGGCGGCGACCATTTTCTCTCCAACGAAAATGTCCACTCCGGAAGACAAGTCAAAACTTGGCCAAGATTGTTATCATAATCTCCAACCTTACACACTTAAAACATGACATCCTGGGAGAAAAAAAGAATCTCATGTCATGTTTTAAGTGTGTAAGGTTGGAGATTATGATAACAATCTTGGCCAAGTTTTGACTTGTCTTCCGGAGTGGACATTTTCGTTGGAGAGAAAATGGTCGCCGCCATGTTGCTAAGAGTTTAATATCATGCCTGGTGATATTAAAGTTAGATTGAAATCCCCTCTTGTTTGACTGTAAGATCTTACATACGCAACTCCTAAAAGAATGCCAGGCATTCAAATGTGTGAATCGGTCACATATGAAGACTGGCTAAGACACTCATGCCCGCTCACTTGGTGACAAAGGCTACCCCAGTAACGTTGACCGAGATCGCTTTGACCAGCAATGGTAGTACTAGTAGAGTTCTTGACCGTGTTTACTTCGAGAGTTGAATTATTCGAATCCTAATGACGATTTCAGTTAGGCTCACTAGCTCTGGATATCTTACTTGATACAAATGACTGTACATACCTTGAAAGCCTGATGAAATGTGAAATGTGCCGCACATTTTCACTGCTGCTCCTACCAAAGTATTTGTTTGAATGCGATCATCCAGTTCCCTGAATTAGTCTGACTGAATGAAGTGATACTAGTGCTGAGGTTACTCATGACCTGATTTATGTTTGCAGTATCTAATGGACCTGGAAAAGATGGAATCAAGGATGAAGAGTTTGACCCCTATATGCAGCAACAACACCAGGTTTGTTGAGAATTGCTACATGCACAGATCTTTAATAGCGCCTTAGTCACAGAATTATATTCATGTACTTAAGTTTGTCTGGCAAATACAATGGGCATGTTTGAACCCTATTTGGTTGGCAGGTCAGTATGAGTACTAAACACAAGAGATTTATCTCAGAACAGGTAGACTTAACATGTCGCATATCCCAGTCTTGTATGACATGTGCAGCCAGCTGCTACTAAACATGTAAAACTTGAGATGTATCAGTGTAGCATGTCAAGACTTCTTCATAAAGTGGGTGTTGCTGATGAATTGTGACACTCTATTGATGAGTCGGTTGTGGTTGAAAAGTTCAACTTGACCTTCCTTGCAAAATTTCACAAGTGATTCTATTGTGAAATCTGAATTGAGCAGTCTCCAGGGTGAATCAGGTGAGTGGTTTATGGGTAAATTCTCCTTCCTCCTGGTGTAAGTTTTACCATGACACTTCTCGGTATCCTCACTCAGCAGAGGCTGTTACAAAAGTGGCAGGGAAATGACACCATTCTAAAGACTAAGTAGTCAGTAATCCATCACTGTCATCTTCCCTGATTGAATGGATAAAGGATTTGTGTATTACCCCCACCCCCATTTCACTGTCAGTCTTTGTGGCAGGCAGTCTGCATGTGTGTGTGTCTGTGTGTCTGTCTCTATCTCTCTGTGCCTCTCTCTCTCTGTCTCTCTCTGTGGATATATCTAAGTGCCGGCGTCGGGTGTACAGTTACTGAAAAGAAGAGTAGAAGACAAGCAACCGACTGTTTCTTTCATGAGCAAGTCTGGCATCGCTGCACGCCCCTGCCAACCCGCTGCCTCTCCATCCTGTAGCGGTGATTGCCCGCATCGGCGGCAGTACAACCCCCAAACGGCCCTCTTCAGGGCCAGACATGCTCATGAAAGAAACAGTCGGTTGCTTGTCTTCTACTCTTCTTTTCAGTCTGTCTCTCTGTCTCTCTGTCTCTCTCTCTCTCTCTCTCTCTCTCTCTCTCTCTCTCTCTCTCTCTCTCTCTCTCTCTCTCTCTCTCTCTCTCTCTCTCCTTCCTCTCCCACCCCAACCCCACACCCTCCCACCCCCTTCTCTCTTCCCCACCCCAATTTCTCTGTTTCTTTCAGTCTTTGTGGCAGTCTGTCTGTATATATCTCTCTCTTCCCCCCCTCCCTCCCTCCCTCCCTCCCTCCCTCCCTCCCTCCCTCCCTCCCTCCCTCCCTCCCTCCCTCCCTCCCTCCCTCCCTCCCTCCCTCCCTCCCTCCCTCCCTCCCTCCCTCCCTCTCTTTCTCTCTCTCTCTCTCTTTCTCTCGTTCTCTCTCTTTATCTCCCCCCCTCTCTGTCTCTCTCTCTGGCTCTGTCTCCCCCCCCCCCCCCCTCCTCTCTATCTTCCCTTCTCTCCCTGCCCCTGCTGTTGCTCTCCCCCACCCCCTCTCCCCCTCACCCTGCTCTCCCTTGCTCTCTCTCCTCACCCTGCTCCTCCTCACCCCAGTACAAAGTTGTTGTAGTTCAGATACCTTCCTAAATTTAGAATGGCCTTATATAGCCTACAAGGCTGATAGACCCTTCAAATCCATCCATCCATCCTAAATTTAGCATCTTGGTGGTTTCAATCTGCCCTGCCTGGGGTCTAGCACTGTTTGAATTTCCAATTTGATGGAGCTCTGTCTGATGGTCTTTTACCCACACTATCTGTAATGTGGTCTTGTAAGCAGTCATGTTAGTGTTGCTGTGGGTTTGGGTAAGAATTGGCCCACTGTGTCTCCCTACACGATTCGTAAGAGGCGAATAACTAGGGACACCGTGGCTCGATTTGCGTTTACTCTAAACTGTTCTAGTGATTTTCGTGCTTAGTGGCCTTACACAGCCTACAAAGGCTGATAGGCCGTTAAACACCATCCATCCATCCATCCATCCATTGCTGTGAATCACTTTAATACACTCTTTGGAAGTCACTGTTGCTGTGGATCTTTAACCCATTATGACCTACAGCGTGTGATGAAAACGGCTTCCTAAAACCTGAAGTATTTCGGGGGAAAACACAAAGTCGACAACACTCATAAAAAAAAATGTATATCTTCACTTCTACACTTCCTAGAAACAAGAAGTACACCACTGTCAAATACGACATCTGCGTAGCATCCGGTCTGAAAGGGAGATGTAACGCACACGTAGCATCCGGTCATAATGGGTTAATAGGAACTGCAGACAAATCACTAGTTTATAAATAAACCTGTTTTGAAGATAATTAAAACAGCAACTTACAGTGAGGTTGTGGCTGATGGAAAGGTTGAGGGATTAATGGGATTGATGCATCATGACATGTTGCAGCTCAAAACTTGCATCGTGGTGAAGGAGATCACACCCCCTAACAGTCACCAGTTTCACCTGATTTATCTGCCCTTTAGCTATGCTGCCTGTTTACCTTGAGACTGCTGTCACATCAAGTGCTGTTAACACCTTGAAGCCGTGACTTCCATACTTAGGTCATGCAAGTGGCAAGTTGGGTGACTCCTGATGGATGCTGGGGATGAAATCCCCCAGACTGAATCTCAAGCCTTTGAATGGTTTTGCAGCCCTATTGCCAACTTTAATAGGGGGATGTGGATGAGAGGCTGTTTAGGCGATGTTGAATTTTTCCAGCATTTGTTTGCCGCAGTGAAGTGAATTATGAGAGAAGTGGACCCATCAGTTCAGAGAGAAGCATTGTCTTGTTTTTACTGCCGTTTAAGAATCTCCCCCACGGGTGGGATGAAAAATTGACCTTATGCATTTCGTTAGAGGCGAATAAATAGGGAAATTATAACTTGCTGTGGTTCAAACCAGCTGGAATGACTTTTTAATGACCAGTGGCCTTACATAGCCTACAAAGGAGGTTGAGAAGTGCAGAGAGCAGGGACTTGGAGTGGCAGGGCTGCTGGACCTGCACCCTGGCTTCAGTGCAGGGAGTACTTGCTGTGGCAGTGAAGCCTGAGTGTGTCATTTGTATCAAATGGGCATGTGTGTAGATACCAAGTGCATTATTAAGCCTGCATCACTAGTGTCTAGAAAACCTAATATTTATGTATTGCATACTAATGGAATAGAATATGTAGTATTAGCAGTGGAATAAGATGTGTAGTACAACCAATGGAATAAATGTAGTACAACAATGGAATAAAATGTCGTACAACAATGGAATAAAATGTCATACAACAAGGGAATAAAATGTGTCGTACAACCAATAGATTGACGTGTGGAATAACCAGTGGAATAAGATGTATGGTACAACCAGTGGAATAAGATGTGTGGTACAACCAGTGGAATAAGATGTGTGGAATAAGATGTGTGGTTCAACCAGTGGAATAAGATGTCTAGTACAACCAGTGGAATATGTCTAGTACAACCAGTGGAATATGTCTAGTACAACCAGTGGAATAAGATGTCTAGTACAACCAGTGGAATAAGATGTCTAGTACAACCAGTGGAATAAGATGTGTGGTACAACCAGTGCAATAAGATGTCTAGTACAACCAGTGCAATAAGATGTCTAGTACAACCAGTGCAATAAGATGTCTAGTACAACCAGTGGAATAAGATGTCTAGTACAACCAGTGCAATAAGATGTCTAGTACAACCAGTGGAATAAGATGTCTAGTACAACCAGTGGAATATGTCTAGTACAACCAGTGCAATAAGATGTCTAGTACAACCAGTGGAATATGTCTAGTACAACCAGTGGAATATGTCTAGTACAACCAGTGGAATAAGATGTCTAGTACAACCAGTGGAATATGTCTAGTACAACCAGTGGAATATGTCTAGTACAACCAGTGCAATAAGATGTCTAGTACAACCAGTGGAATAAGATGTCTAGTACATCCAGTGCAATAAGATGTCTAGTACATCCAGTGCAATAAGATGTCTAGTACAACCAGTGCAATAAGATGTCTAGTACAACCAGTGCAATAAGATGTCTAGTACAACCAGTGCAATAAGAGCTCTAGTACAACCAGTGGAATAAGATGTCTAGTACAACCAGTGCAATAAGATGTCTAGTACAACCAGTGCAATAAGAGCTCTAGTACAACCAGTGGAATATAAAGGAACTCTGAGAAGCCACCAGGAAAGAACACGTACACTGTGAGGGGGCAGTTGAGTGCCCACAAGACCACCAGCAGCAAAGGGTGAAAGCAATCCTGTAGCGACTTGGAAGCAGGCAGCTGTGCACCTGTTTCTGTGTCAGTTATTCCCACAGGCGGCTGCCAGACATTGGCAGCAAGGTTCCCTGTGGCAATCCCCCAGTGGCTTCTGAGTAAGAATTGACCCACCACGTCTCCCTATGCGATTCGTAAGAGTAACTTGGGACACAGTGACTAGATTTGCGTGTACTCTAAACTGTTCTAGTGATTGTCTTAATGGCCTACAAAGGCTGATGGGCCACAAAACACTATCCATGTATCTATCCCTGTGGCAAGTTAGTACTGAAGTAGCTAGCTGCACATTAGCTGTGTTGGCTTCCAGAAGACATGTGTGTCTTGCTCCCTCAGATATTCCTTGTGAAGGCTACACAGAAAATCTTAGCAACGTGTCACCCGATTGCAGGGATCACGGGGATATCCTTAGGCTGAAGTGTTTTGTCAATCGCATTTAAGAGGACAGGGAGAAAATCGGCCTGAAACAGCCAGAGGTGAAGAGTAGAACAAGAGTTGTCTCCCTTAGACCAGGCCTTGCCTCCACTGAAACAGCCCAACTGCTGTGTATAGGCTTGCTTTGGCAGGTACTAGAGAGAAGGCCTGCAGAATCAGGCCTGCAGAGTGCTGGGCTGTAGATTGCAAGCCTGCAGAGTGCTGGGCTGTAGATTGCAAGCCTGCAGAGTGCTGGGCTGTAGATTGCAAGCCTGCAGAGTGCTGGGCTGTAGATTGCAAGCCTGCAGAGTGCTGGGCTGTAGATTGCAAGCCTGCAGAGTGCTGGGCTGTAGATTGCAAGCCTGCAGAGTGCTGGGCTGTAGATTGCAAGCCTGCAGAGTGCTGGGCTGTAGATTGCAAGCCTGCAGAGTGCAAGCATGGGTATAGGTGGGCCTGGGCTGTTGTGTGGTGAAGACTGAAGGACTGTTGCTTTCTTGCAGGGTGCCTACAGCACTGCTGGGCAGATGTCCACCCCGGACCCCTTCTTGCCTAGCTACTACACCCACACCACGTCCTTCCCCCACTACATGCAGGGCCTCAGCACCCCGGGCGACGGGTCGTGGTCCAATGGTGGCGATGCAGGGATGTTTTCCACCATGAGTTACGAGTACAATGGATTCCTTGGCGGCTTTGGCTACCCACCGTTTGCTCCTTGGGAGACGTATGCTGCCTCCAGTGACTACTGGGGCTCCGGTCAGGGCCCTCGCAAGGACGGCCGCTTCCTGCCAGAGGAGTACTACCGCCCCCAGGAAATGGGTAGCGAGGTGTATGGGATGATGAATGGCACGGAGCAGCCAGAGAGGGACGTGGGCATGTCATCGGGCATGAATAGTGTTGACCAAGGCCTGAAGGGACTGACCCTGTCTGGGGGTGAGAAGAAACTGGAGCCGGTGGTGCAGGATCTTGGCGGTGACCATGGGGGATCCCTGGTCACCAGTGCGCCGCCGTCCATGTCGGGAATGGTTTCGGCGCCAACCGGGGGAAGTGGCACACCGCAGGCTAAAAAGACCACCTCCTGGGCTGCCATCGCCAGCCAACCTGCACGTCCCCAGACCCAACCCATGAAGCTGCGAACTATTCCTCGCCCTCCGACCAACCCGAAACAACCGCATAACATGGACATCGGCACTTGGGACAGCCGGGGTGGGTTGCCCGCCAAGCCTGCTCAGCATGCCCGTCAGGGATGGAACGCACCCAGGCGTCAGAACCCCCTGAGTAACAGCAACAACAATAGCTCGGGCCCAGGGGGAAGCTATGGCCATGCTGCGGCCATCTCACAAGGACCCCCCAACGCCTCCGCAGGCAGTACCCCCAGCAGTGGCAACCCCAACTTGGGCAACCCGGCCCAGCCCCAGCCCCCAGCTCAACCTGTGAACCATCCAGTCCTGGACAAGCTCCGCTCGGCCAACCAGTACAACCCCAAGGACTTCAACATGAACCCCAAGGGTGCGCGCTTCTTCATCATCAAGAGCTACTCCGAGGACGACATCCACCGCTCCATCAAGTACAGCATCTGGTGCAGCACAGAGCACGGCAACAAGCGCCTTGATGCTGCGTACAAGGAGCGTGAGACGCGTGGCCCGGTCTACTTGCTCTACAGTGTGAATGGCAGCGGCCACTTCTGCGGCATGGCCCAGATGATGAGCGGGGTGGACTACACGCGCAGCGCAGGGGTCTGGGCACAGGACAAGTGGAAGGGGCAGCTGGAGGTCAAGTGGATCTATGTCAAGGACGTGCCCAACAGCCAGCTCCGCCACATTCGACTTGAGAATAACGAGAACAAGCCGGTGACCAACTCGCGGGACACCCAGGAGGTGCCCCCAGAGAAAGGCAAGCAGGTACTGAAGATCCTCCACAACTACCGCCACACCACGTCCATTTTTGATGATTTCATCCACTATGAAAAGCGTCAGGAGGAGGACCAGACGAAGAAGGTCAGTAGATCTGTGAAGTAACGTGACAACACTGGTAATTCAGAGTGTACCATGGTACCCACAGTAATCATAGTAATGTAGAATGGTGAAGCATTCCTTGCAGTGACCGGTCACTATGTTCCCCGTCTGTATTGCATTTGGAAGTAGGGCTTCACAGAAATGGGAACTGGGAAGTTGAAACATCACCCATGCAACATTTCAATCTTGATGTGTGTTGCAACATTTGTTTTGTTTGCCTAGGGTTGCACGCAGTCTGTGCTGCAATGACAGATCAGCTGGATTGCTGTGGTCGACGTGCGTTTGGGGCCCGCTCCCGTAGCACTCGCACAGCTGGCCTAAGCATCACTTGTTTGTTTGTTTGTTGTTTGTTTGTAGTCTGAGCAGATAATCTGTAGGAAGTGTTTGGGAAACCTCGCTCCAAAAATGTTATTTTGATAAAAACTGAAATGTCATAATTCATTGTTCGATGTCTGAGCTAAATGGATTGGCTGTAACATAATTCAGTTGTCATTCATTTGATGACTTGTCGTAGCGAAGTTTTTGGATTGTTGTGCCTTTTGTGATGACTTGTGGTCTGTCCATGGTATTATTCTGTAGTTGGTCTGTGGCTGTCATTCATCACTTAGCTGTGCACCTCAGTGCATATCCTGTTTCTGTTTGGCTGCCTCTGCCACTGCTGTCGGTTGTGAAGTGCATAATTTCACTGCTAATAAGAAGATAAGAGTATTTTGCATCCAGGGTTTCAGATCATGCAGAGATAGAGGTTTTGTCACTTGCTGAATTAATCATACCAAAATGGCTGGTATGCATATAATTGGTGCTCGAGCTTGAAGAGAAGTGAAGATATATAAAAGAAATACAAACTAGGTCAGTTACGGTCAAAACTAAGAAGGAAAAGATGTTTCAAGCTTGCTGGCTGTCATTTGGGTTTGTACCTTTGGTTTCAAGTTTTTTTTAAAGCCTTTGCCAGTTTCCATGTGGATCTGAAACCCTGTGCGTCCGTGTCCAGTCTGGAGGTGGCTGTGGTTTCCTTGGCGAATGTTGTAGCATCTCCTACTAGTTATACTAGTTATACTAGTTAATGTAGTTAATGTAGTTAATGGCGTTAGTAAGGCATTGCCTCTCAAGGTCTATGGGCCCATGTATTGGCCCAAGTGGAGTCCCTTCAGCTCACGTTTGTAGTGGTAGCTCCTCTCCAATCATGTCTGCACACAGTATGGCTAATCAGTAATAGTAATAATGCCCGTCTCCCCGTTAGTGGTGTAGTGAATGGCACACAGGCATGGTCCAGAGCTTTCAATGGTCCCCACTGTCTAGCCGGTGTTGGTACCCTGTGCTTCACTCCAGTGTCTGTGCCTTGATGCTGGGGTTGCTGTGCAGCGCTGTGTGCTTCACTCCAGTGTCTCACTCCAGTGTCTGTCTGTGCCTTGCTGCTAGGGTTGCTGTGCAGCGCTGTGCTTCACTCCAGTGTCTGTGCCTTGCTGCTAGGGTTGCTGTGCAGCGCTGTGCTTCACTCCAGTGTCTGTGCCTTGCTGCTGGGGTTGCTGTGCAGCGCTGTGCTTCACTCCAGTGTCTGTGCCTTGCTGCTGGGGTTGCTGTGCAGCGCTGTGCTTCACTCCAGTGTCTGTGCCTTGCTGCTGGAGTTGCTGTGCAGCGCTGTGCTTCACTCCAGTGTCTGTGCCTTGCTGCTGGGGTTGCTATGCAGCACTGTGTGCTTCACTCCGGTGTCTCACTCCGGTGTCTGTGCCTTGCTGCTAGGGTTGCTGTGCAGCGCTGTGTGCTTCACTCCAGTGTCTGTGCCTTGCTGCTAGGGTTCCTGTACAGCGCTGTGTGCTTCGCTCCAGTGTCTGTGCCTTGCTGCTGGGGTTGCTGTGCAGCGCTGTGCTTCACTCCAGTGTCTGTGCCTTGCTGCTGGGGTTGCTGTGCAGCGCTGTGTGCTTCACTCCAGTGTCTCACTTCAGTGTCTGTGCCTTGCTGCTAGGGTTGCTGTGCAGCGCTGTGTGCTTCACTCCAGTGTCTGTGCCTTGCTGCTGGGGTTGCTGTGCAGTGCTGTGTGCTTCACTCCAGTGTCTGTGCCTTGCTGCTAGGGTTGCTGTGCAGCGCTGTGTGCTTCACTCCAGTGTCTGTGCCTTGCTGCTGGGGTTGCTGTGCAGCGCTGTGTGCTTCACTCCAGTGTCTCACTCCAGTGTCTGTGCCTTGCTGCTGGGGTTGCTGTGCAGCGCTGTGTGCTTCACTCCAGTATCTCACTTCAGTGTCTGTGCCTTGCTGCTAGGGTTGCTGTGCAGCGCTGTGTGCTTCACTCCAGTGTTTCACTCCAGTGTCTGTGCCTTGCTGCTAGGGTTGCTGTGCAGCGCTGTGTGCTTCACTCCAGTGTCTGCCTTGCTGCTGGGGTTGCTGTGCAGCGCTGTGCTTCACTCCAGTGTCTGTGACTTGCTGCTGGGGTTGCTGTGCAGCGCTGTGTGCTTCACTCCAGTGTCTGTGCCTTGCTGCTAGGGTTGCTGTGCAGCGCTGTGTGCTTCACTCCAGTGTCTGCCTTGCTGCTGGGGTTGCTGTGCAGCGCTGTGTGCTTCACTCCAGTGTCTGTGCCTTGCTGCTGGGGTGTCTGTGCCTTGCTGCTGGGGTTGCTGTGCAGCACTGTGTGCTTCACTCCAGTGTGTGTGCCTTGCTGCTGGGGTGTCTGTGCCTTGCTGCTAGGGTTGCTGTGCAGTGCTGTGTGCTTCACTCCAGTGTGTGTGCCTTGCTGCTGGGGTTGCTGTGCAGCGCTGTGTACTTCACTCCAGTGTCTGTGCCTTGCTGCTGGGGTTGCTGTGCAGCGCTGTGCTTCACTCCAGTGTGTGTGCCTTGCTGCTGGGGTTGCTGTGCAGCGCTGTGTGCTTCACTCCAGTGTCTGTGCCTTGCTGCTGGGGTGTCTGTGCCTTGCTGCTGGGGTTGCTGTGCAGCGCTGTGCTTCACTCCAGTGTGTGTGCCTTGCTGCTGGGGTTGCTGTGCAGCGCTGTGCTTCACTCCAGTGTCTGTGCCTTGCTGCTAGGGTTGCTGTGCAGCGCTGTGTGCTTCACTCCAGTGTCTGTGCCTTGCTGCTGGGGTGTCTGTGCCTTGCTGCTAGGGTTGCTGTGCAGCGCTGTGTGCTTCACTCCAGTGTCTGTGCCTTGCTGCTGGGGTTGCTGTGCAGCGCTGTGCTTCGCTCCAGTGTCTGTGCCTTGCTGCTGGGGTTGCTGTGCAGCGCTGTGCTTCGCTCCAGTGTCTGTGCCTTGCTGCTGGGGTTGCTGTGCAGCGCTGTTTGCTTCACTCCAGTGTCTGTGCCTTGCTGCTGGGGTTGCTGTGCAGCGCTGTGTGCTTCACTCCAGTGTCTGTGCCTTGCTGCTGGGGTTGCTGTGCAGCCTGAGCTGGAGCTGGTTTTGCATCCTGGCACTGCTGTGCCTGTGAGATGGTGGTCAGGGCCTTGTGCAGGGCGCCAGAGGGGCCTGGCCTGCTGACTTGACAGACACAGGACAGACAGGTTGTAATGTTGGCATGAGCTCTCTCTCTGCACCAACAGTCTTTCTGTTGACAGACACAGCCATGAAAATAGATCTGGGCAACCTGTCCATGTTGGAGGCAACCCTTGCTAGCTGCACAAGCTTGGCTTTTGGCATGTGGCACTTTGCAGTGGAGACCACACGGAGGTGTAGCTTTTGAGTCAGGTTTGATTGAAGGATTGGAGACTTTTGGTAAAAATCCTCATCTTGTTCATATGCTGCAAGCTCTGGTTGAGGTGAAGTGGACCAATGTTCAACTTGAGGCCACATGATGATCATAATTTGTATTTAGGGAAGGAAAAAGAAATGCATAGGAAGTGGTGTTGAAAACATGACCTGTTGATCTTTAGGTCTCTCTAGTGCAAATCTGTCTTGGTTTCCACTGTCAACCCTTGCCCTGGTGTCATAGATGGGACTGTTGGGTCGTCACCGTTACTAAAAAGCTTCATTTCAAGGATGAGACACCTTAGCAAGTGCCCTCCTAACCATCCAACAAAGCACAGCAAGAACTGTATTAGAAGTATCCTCAATTGAATGAAGAATTAATCCATGTCATTGTTTTTAGAAAATGTTAATAGCTGAATTTATTTTTATTTTTGGAAAGTTTATTTCTCAACCTTCATCCCTCATGGCATTTGCTGTGACCAGCAGACTTGGCCCAGTCACAACCTGGCAGCATATTCTGTGACCAGCAGACTTGGCTCAGTCACAACCTGGCAGCATATTCTGTGACCAGCAGACTTGGCCCAGTCACAACCTGGCAGCATATGCTGTGACCAGCAGACTTGGCCCAGTCACAACCTGGCAGCATATGCTGTGACCAGCAGACTTGGCCCAGTCACAACCTGGCAGCATATGCTGTGACCAGCAGACTTGGCCCAGTCACAACCTGTCAGCATATGCTGTGACCAGCAGACTTGGCCCAGTCACAACCTCTCAGCAGTGACAACCAGAATAAGGGTTAAGGCTTGATGCTGCCATCCACAATTTTCTCAATTCTCAGCCTGTTGTATTCTGCCTGTTCCTGTAAGGTCCTTGGTGTTGGCTGATGGTTAGAGAAGGAAGCCATGTGGGCCACTTTATCTGCTCGCCTTTCCACCCCAGATCTGTGCAGAATGTGGGATGTGATGTCTAGTACTTGTCATCTAGAGAAGCCCATGCTTACTATGTGGGTGGTGCTGGAGGCTGTCAGTGCTGGTCTTTTGCCATTCTTCAAACTCCTGGCATGCTATGGAAGCCATTTTTGGTTTGGAGTGGCATCTGATAGGCACCACACCTGACCAAATTGTGTTGTCATGGCTATTGGCTGGTGGTTGCATGGAAAAACCACATGGGAATTTGCATGGAGGATTCAGTAGAAGGTGATTATAAAGGTTATGATGTGCTTGATGGAGAGCGAAAGAGTTTTAGCAACTGGTAGGTACAATATTTGATGCAAGTGCCAGTTGGATAACGTTAAACAGTGCCAATATCATGCCGGGTGGATTTGAACCAATGTAGTTTTATTGGTAAGTAAATAGTTTTGGAGCTGTTAGCATTGTATCTACTGTAAGAGGTTTGGCTGCCCTTTCATTGTCAGTGGCTTTCTCCAGTGGTGAGGCCTGTGTTTAAGTCTTCGCCGGCACTGTCTGAAGGTGTGGGGGGGATCACCACCTTCTGCAGGCGATGTAGTCTGCAATGCCTCAGAATGGGACTGGGGGTGCAAGAGGTGAGCATTGTTTGAGACTGGTGGATACTTCAGATGTGGGTGAGGTTTTCTTTGTGCTACACCTTGCATTGTGACAGTCAGCAAGAGATGATGCCACCTTGCACTCATGGCCCTTGCAGGTGGAGAGGGTGGAGCGCCCCGACCGCACTGAGCGCACTGAGCGCCCCGACCGCACTGAGCGCCCCGACCGGGGTGACCAGCGTGGAGAGAGAGGCGAGAGAGGGGGCGAGCGCGGAGCCAAGTCTGCAGGAGGGCACCGTCAGTAATGAGGACCTCCCACCTATCAGCAGTTGCCGTGGTATGCAGCCTGTCTTTTTGTCTGTGTCTCTGGCTCTCTGGTGCTCACTATCAAGATATACATGTGTATTTGGTCAGTCTTTTTCTCACTCTCTGGCTCTCTTTGGCTCTGTGTTTGTCTCTGTATCTATCTTTCTCTCTCTCTCGCACTGTTTATAACTTTCTCTGGCTTTCTGTCGCAGGTTCTCTCTCTGTCTCTGACTCTCTCTGTCTCTGACTCTCTCTGTCTCTGACTCTCTCTCTGTCTCTGACTCTCTCTCTGTCTCTGACTCTCTCTCTGTCTCTGGCTGTCTCTGGCTCTCTCTCTGTTTCTGGCTCTCTGTCTCTGGCTCTCTCTCTCTCTGGCTCTCTCTCTCTCTCTGGCTCTCTCTCTGTCGCTGGCTCTCTCTGTCGCTGGGGCTCTCTGTCTCTTGCTCTCTCACTGGCTTTCTCTCTCTGGCTCTCTCTCTCTCTCTCTCTCTCTCTCTCTGGCTCTCTCTCTCTCTGGCTCTGGCTCTCTCTCTGGCTCTCTCTCTCTCTCTCTCTCTCTGGCTCTGGCTCTCTGTCTCTCTGTCTCTGGCTCTCTCTGTCTGGCTCTGGCTCTTGCTCTGTCGCTGGCTCTGGCTCTCTGTCGCTGGATCTGGCTCTCTCTCTGGCTCTGTCTGTCGCTGGCTCTGTCTGCCGCTGGCTCTGGCTCTGTCTGTCGCTGGCTCTGGTTTGATCTGTCGCTGGCTCTGGCTCTGTCTGTCATTGGCTCTGTCTGTCGCTGGCTCTGGCTCTCTCTCTCTGGCTCTGGCTGTGGCTCGCTCTCTGTCTGGCTCTAGCTCTCTGTCTGGCTCTGGCTCTCTGTCCGTCTCTGGCTCTCTGTCTGTCGCTGGCTCTGGCTCTGTCTGTCTCTGGCTCTGTCTTGTCGCTGGCTCTGGCTCTGTCTGTCGCTGGCTCTGGCTCTGTCTGTCGCTGGCTCTAGCTCTGTCTGTCGCTGGCTCTGGCTCTGTCTGTCGCTGGCTCTGGCTCTGATTGTCGCTGGCTCTAGCTCTGATTGTCGCTGGCTCTGGCTCTGTCTCTGGCTCTCTGTCTCTGGCTCTGTCTGTCACTGGCTCACTGTCTGGCTCTGGCTCTGTCTGGCTCTGGCTCTCTGTCTGTCTCTGGCTCGGGCTCTGACTGGCTCGGGCTCTCTGTCTGGTTCGCTCTCTGTCTCTGGCTCGCTCTCTGTCTTGATTCCCTCTCTCTCTGGCTCGCTCTCTCTGGCTCGCTCTCTCTCTGGCTCGCTCTGTCTCTGGCTCTGTCTGGCTCTGTCTGTCTCTGGCTCTGTCTGTCTCTGGCTCGCTCTGTCTCTGGCTCGCTCTGTCTCTGGCTCGCTCTCTGTCTCTGACTCTGTCTCTGGCTCTGTCTGTCTGGCTCTGTCTGTCTGGCTCTGGCTGTCTGTCTCTGGCTCTGTCTGTCTCTGGCTCGCTCTGTCTCTGGCTCGCTCTCTGACTCTGTCTGTCTCTGGCTCTGTCTGTCTGTCTCTGGCTCTGTCTGTCTGGCTCTGGCTGTCTGGCTCTGGCTCACTGTCTGTCTCTGGCTCGCTCTCTGTCTCTGGCTCGCTCTCTGTCTCTGACTCTGTCTGTCTCTGGCTCTGTCTGTCTCTGGCTCTGTCTGTCTCTGGCTCTGTCTGGCTGTCTGTCTCTGGCTCTGTCTGTCTCTGGCTCTGTCTGTCTCTGGCTCTGTCTGGCTGTCTGTCTCTGGCTCTGTCTGGCTGTCTGTCTCTGGCTCGCTCTCTGTCTCTGACTCTGTCTGGCTCTGGCTCACTGTCTGGCTGTCTGGCTCTGTCTGTCTGGCTGTCTGGCTCTGGCTCTGTCTGGCTCTGGCTCTGTCTGTCTGGCTGTCTGGCTCTGTCTGTCTGGCTCTGGCTCACTGTCTGGCTCTGGCTCTGTCTGTCTCTGGCTCTGTCTGGCTGTCTGTCTCTGGCTCTGTCTGTCTCTGGCTCTGTCTGGCTGTCTGTCTCTGACTCTGTCTGGCTCTGGCTCACTGTCTGGCTCTGGCTCTGGCTCTGGCTGTCTGGCTGTCTGGCTCTGTCTGTCTGGCTCTGGCTCTCTGTCTGTCTCTGGCTCTGTCTGTCTCTGGCTCTGTCTGGCTCTGGCTCTGGCTGTCTGGCTCTGTCTGGCTCTGGCTCTGGCTGTCTGGCTGTCTGGCTCTGTCTGTCTGGCTCTGGCTCTCTGTCTGTCTCTGGCTCTGTCTGTCTCTGGCTCTGTCTGGCTCTGGCTCTGTCTGTCTGGCTGTCTGGCTCTGTCTGGCTCTGGCTCTGGCTGTCTGGCTGTCTGGCTCTCTGTCTGTCTCTGGCTCTGTCTGTCTCTGGCTCTGTCTGGCTCTGGCTCTGTCTGTCTGGCTCTGTCTGGCTCTGGCTCTGGCTCTGGCTGTCTGGCTCTGGCTCTGGCTGTCTGGCTCTGGCTCACTGTCTGGCTCTGGCTCTCTGTCTGTCTGGCTCTGGCTCGCTCTGTCGCTGGCTCTGGCTCTGGCTGTCTGGCGCTGGCTCTGTCTGGCTCTGCCTGTCTGTCTGTCTGGCTCTGGCTCTGGCTCTCTGTCTGGCTCTGGCTCTCTGTCTGTCTGGCTCTGGCTCGCTCTGTCGCTGGCTCTGGCTCTCTGCTCTGTCTCTTCTCCCCCCCCCCCCCCCCCCCCCCCCCCCCCTTTCCAAGCAGCAGTTTCTGTGGTAGAGATGGTTTGAATGTTCGTTTCCCCCATCTGCCTCCCTTTTCTCTCCATCTCCTTCCTTGTCAAACAGGAATATTCCAGCACAAGCTGAGTGCATGCATTGTGTATGAAGGCTAAAGACATAAAGGAAGTGCAGTCTTGGTGCAAGGCTGTGGAGTGGGAGGTGCTTGTGGAAAGTGGTAGCTGCAGTCTTGGTGCAAGGCTGTGGAGTGGGAGGTGCTTGTGGAAAGTGGTGGCTGCATTCTGATTTCTTGTGCTGGTAGCAAGGACTACTATAACCAGGACTGGCACAGGCTGATTTCTGGCACCGCCTGTGGGGGCCATTGATTTTCTTTTAATCTAACTATTTCAACATGACAAAATTGTCATTGAAGACTCTTTTTATATACTATTAATGATTAACAGGCATTTATCTTTAAAAAAAAAGTTTTTAAAGGGCTATTTTATGCTATTTTAACGGCACCTTCGCTCAGACACAAGCATTGAGAGCGGCCACTGTACAGAAATGGGCATTGGTTAGCAATAACAACAGCAAATAAAAATTGTACTTGCAAACATGTGTTTTACTCGGGTATGGGGGGATGGGGGGGGGGGGGGGGGGGGGAATCTATGTATACTCAGCACAACAATTAAAAGACAGCCAAGTTTGCTACTAATGAAACAGACGTACTTGTATAATGTCATTTGAAATACATCATTAATTGTCATGTACGTGAAAAAGTGGTCTTTCAATTGTTGTGCTGAGTATATATTAAATGAACAATACCTTTAACTTACCATCTTCTGGAATGTCTCCTTCAGCACCTGATCTCTATCCACTGACGATGTGATGTAACGCAGCTTTCTCTTGCTGGGCAGAGTGAGAAAGTCTCGTAACTGCTCGTAATCACACTGAGGGTATGACTCAAGTGCAAGGCAGTAGTCACTCATAGAGAAATCCTTGCGGCACAACAGTTCCAACTGTCGAGTCAAAAACACCAGTTTCTTCTCCCTCTTGCTGTCACCACAGTCTGCTGCCTGACCTTGCAGAACTGACACTACCTGTTCTAGCACTCTGTCCAGGGGAATAGCAAAGTTCACAGAGAAGTGGACGGCTTCAAAGAATTGAGAAAAGGATCGAAGACCGTTGTTGGGGTGAAGAGTCTTACCCAGTGGGACACTAATTCCACTCTTGTAAATTGAGCATGTCAGTGGTGAACACAAAGTCGGCTTGCTTTCCACAATCACTGTTAACTTGCATTCACTCCAGTTCTCCGACATGAAAAGGCACACAAACCTTCCATCAGATCTTGAAATCAGCAGGTTCTTGTATTTCTTGTGCAACTCACGGTCGGGTTGGAAGGAGTCGAAAGAAGTTATAGTGTCTTTCTGTAGAAAGTACTCCAACTGCTTCTCCTCTTTCTTTGCCGGGCGAGGTGAAGGCTTGGGGGTAGGAAGGCAAGATGTTGGCACATTCTCAAAAACACTTGGAGGAGTCGAAGGTCGGGTAGATCCCCCAGGAATCTTTATCATTGGAGTATCGGCAGGCCAATGTCTCTCACAAATCACAAACTTCTCAGGATCTAACTCGAAGTTTTCACGTGGTGGAAGAACATCGATCCACTTCTGCCGATCGAGAGTGTCTCTCGGCAAACGAAATACACGGCATTTATTTTCTTTGTTGTAGTTACCACTACACTTCACTACACCACACTTTTTAGGCATCTTTGACTGAGAAAAACTTGATAAAACTTTGTAAACAAGCACGATCCGCGTTGAATTGCAACCACGTTTGTTTGGACGAATCGCAATGTCCGGTTCATAACTCTACGAAAAACGATATAGTGCGGACGTACCATCATCGATACTTCATTCCAGCTTTCGCAAACAAACGTATTATCGAATCAAATGTATTTTCTTCAGTTGTAAAAGGATTTTGGTTGTAAATGAAGGAGTTATATTTAAAAAAATAACCTTCATTTGAGACAGTCAAGTCTGCTCGTATTCTTGCGCCGCGTCACGGCTAAAAATAGACTTAGCCTGTCCAGCTCGCTCGCTGCGAACTGGCCCCCACAGGCGGGGCCAGGAATCAGCCTGTGCCAGTCCTGGTTATAGTAGTCCTTGGCTGGTAGCCATGTCATGGCTTGATCAAGCATGAGACAATGGTCAGCCTGTCACTTTGCATGAGCAACATTAACCTTTAGAGCGCCACCAATTTTCGTCATTGCTTTACCCCAGAGCCACAAATTTTATGATGTGTGGTCTAATTCGACACCATCTTAAAAAAATCATCATTTATTACCTATTCAAGCTTTGAAGTAGATTTTTGGAGGGTGAGTAGAAAAATGGATGGCCTACATGGCGCAATTAATGAAAATGGCATAGAATGTTTTTTGCAGCTGCTAAAAACTCATGGAACACACAACAACAAAAAACAAACAAATTCACTGTGTTTTCCTACACTGCT
>JAWQFJ010000659.1:0-7500 GCA_034096865.1 Theodoxus fluviatilis
TATCGTAACAGTGGCCATGGCAACGGGCGCAAAGAGGTATTGACCTCAATTAGAGAACTGTTATTGAGCCTGTGACAAAGCACCTCGCACGTGTTTTACCCAGCATGCATTGGTTAATTGTTGAGTACGGGGTTTGCGACGCATAGGCCTATGCGTCGCGTGGGGTTAGTTAGGCATTCCAGTCTCTTCTTCTGTAGAGACAAGACGTGTCAGGGTAGGGCTCCGAGATTCAAGCGTTGAATCGTCGAGAGAATCCCCTGAACCGTGTAGGCTGTGATAAAGTATCTTAGCCGAGACGACTCTCTAGAAGTCGGGCTGCGGATAGAGTATTTGCAGGGTGTTCAAGGGCCTGGTGAGGTAAGCGTATTTCCGTTACTTGAACTTTGTCTAATTCTGTGGAAGTTTTCCATAAGAGTAAGTTTGGTTCTTCGGCAATTATGTAAAGGGAAACCTGAAGTCCGTTAAGAGTATGGATTCAGTTTTGTCTCTGTACTGGCTTATGGGATAATTGTCATTCTCTTCATTCGATTGTGCTGGTTTCCTTGAGAGTACTTGGTGTGGATGGAGAATGATGTTATAGGCATTGCCGTTTGATGTTTTGTACAGAATGATCGGGGTACATAGCGAATTATTAATTGCTGACTTTGGCCTCCAGGCCCCATTCTTTCCCCTTCTACGCTGACCTACGTTCGAGAAGACTGCGTGGAGACGCCGCCATCTTGTCCTGTCCTTTTACCTACGTTGGAGTGCATAGCGTGGGGGACGCCATCTTGACCTGCCGGTCGGTAGTGTGCGGACACCACCAGCTGGACTGAACGTCGTGCCTCGCTACGAGCTCCAGTTACACGTGGCGCCGCACGCCTGATCTGTGGAGTGTTCCACGGAGAGTGGACGCTCCACTATCCTCCAGGGGTGTTGTTGTGACACTGGGATTTCTTACTTCCTTCTGGACGTCTCGGTGAGTGAGGACTCTACCTGGCGAGTGGCAGGCAGGATGCTGTGCTACGGGTCGAGCTACCGCTGGAAGCGACCCCGCACGACAGGCCAGCTATTTGTACTTAATATATTGTCAGTATCTCTTATTGCATGTGGTGGGGTTCCGCTCTGGTTGAGAGCAGCCTCCTTCCTCCGAAGTTGCGGGTGCTTTGGTGTGTTTAAGGGGAGGGTAAATTTGTTTGTGAGGAGTGGGAGTGTTTGTTATTAAATATTTTGTTTGTTTACTCTTGCCTTTGGTGTCCACTTGTTGTTGTTTTGTCTGTCAGGAGTGTGGCAGTAGTTTTATTGAAAACTAATCACGCTCGCCCTTGGTCTGGTTCCAGATCGACATTACGTGCGAACATACAGCAGTACTACGCCGAGTCCAGATCCGTCTCCGGAGAGTACAGCCAGTTCTCCAGCCACAACCGGATATCCAAGACAGGGTAAATTTGTTTGTGAGGAGTGGGAGTGTTTGTTATTAAATATTTTGTTTGTTTACTCTTGCCTTTGGTGTCCACTTGTTGTTTTTTGTCTGTCAGGAGTGTGGCAGTAGTTTTATTGAAAACTAATCACGCTCGCCCTTGGTCTAGTTCCAGATCAAGATGACGTGCGAACATACAGCAGTACTACGCCGAGTCCAGATCCGTCTCCGGAGAGTACAGCCAGTTCTCCAGCCACAACCGGATATCCAAGACAGGGGAATGGTCAAGAATATCAAAGAAAGTAGCCACCCGTGTCAAGAAGACCGTGGAGTGTGAGTGGGTTAGTGAACGACGAGTCTCTTTAAATATTTCTGGTCTCGTAGAACCGCTGCATAATGAACTCATGGCAATACCGAGAAAGTCCTGAGTAAAGCAAGCTGAAGCCGTTTTCGAGTCAATACTCTGCATAGTCGTCACTGGTGTTGGTCATGTATTGTACTCTGTAGCTTCGTGGGCTCTGTTCCCCAGTGGCGAGGCCTGTTTTATACGAGGCAAGTTCACGCCGTCCACCTTGTTGCTATTCACACGACACATCATGTACAGTGATCATCGTTAGCCACACGTGTGTCTGAGTCCCAGATATAGGTGACATGTCACTACTCAGACCATACTTTAAACATTGCCTCATAACATGTTATGAACATATCGTTTTATTCTGTTCGCTATCTGACAATAGAGATATGCAACATTCCGCTGACAGAGCCGAACATCTTGCTAGAGATAGACGTAAACTGCTTTGGATCTCTCGGTAAACGTATGAGTGCCCTCAATAATTTAAAGGAACGCTGTTCTGAGGGTCTCCTGTCCAATCATGTGGTCGACAGACAACCAGAGGAATGGTGATTGCTACAGTTTCTCCGTTGTACCTGTAGAGTGCAGACGTTATTATACCTGCCGTCGCCAGTGGTCCGTGGCCCACGCCTATTGGGGCAAGTGCAGCCAGTGCAAATCCTGCTAGACTGTGCTTCAATCAGATACTGGAGCTAAAGTCTGTACATCCGTTATTGGTTCGAATTCCTGCTAGACTGTGCTTCAAGTCTGGACTCAAATCAGGTAATAAAGTTAAAGTTTACATATCCAGTGTTGGTTCAAAATCCTGCAAGACTGTGCTTCAAGTCTGGACCTTTGTCAGGTAATTGCTCTAAAACCTCCACATCAAACAGTACTACAAGCCTGCTGGATAATCAATGTTCCATCATGATTTAACTCTTGCTAAACTGCAACTGATGTCCAGGCGTAAACAAAGTCATTGCTAAGATTAATTCACCGCTCACCTCTGTGCCATTCACAGCTGGGGCCTGTTCAAGAGACCTACCGGTACGCACCGGTACGTACCGGTAGCCTCTTGAACGACTTGGTACGGCTACCGGTACGTACCGCGCCAGAGAGCCGTTGCGCCTGTATAGCCAAAATGGCTGCCTTCGGGGAAAGGAAGAAAGTCGTCATCACAAATATGCGCTGTGGCACGCATTTCGACATGTGATTATTACCCAGCCTATGCGAGACGTTACAAGAAGTTAGGCTGATATTGTACTTTTCTTTTTTAAAAGAATAACTGCTCTGAAATAATTACTAGGCAAGATGTTAGCAAACATTTCCAAGGCAGATAGCGAAACAATTTTAAGGGAAGCAACTCTTATATCTTACATTAGCCCTTTGTTTGTTGTGTAATCTCCCTTGAAGTGAGCATCGAAATATTCTTGCATACACCAAGTTAGCACTGTCGTTTTGACATACATTTCTATTCGAGCGATGCCGAGCATTCATGCACAGATACACCTTAACGTATTTCATCAGCTTCCACAAGGAACGAGCAGTCTGCAGCTGCTGGTTTACTCATTTGGTTGAGAAGCGCAATCCGCGGCGATGAGAAGGCATCGCGGAAGCCATCTTGGCTACCGTTGGGTCATAACGAGTCGTTCAAGAGGGCACACCGGTTGCTCGGCTACCGGTAGGCTACCGGTAGGTCGTCTTGAACGCACGGCAGGCCTGTATTAAAAAGGCAACAAGTCACAACAATGATAATCTTTTCTTACAGTGCACAGGATGGCTGAGCCTTCTAGCATTGTGTAAACTGCCACGTACATCTTACAGAACAGTTGAGCTTGCCTGCAGTATTTGCTTTTGACTATTAAAAACATCGGTGCTGCCACTTGGTACTTGCTTTTGTCATTCATATTTCATTCGTTTCTCCATCATGTTTTCCGTTTGCTGACCATACCTAGTTTTAATTACAGAATGCCAGCATCACATCGAAGACTATACAGAGTCTCGGAGATGTGTCCGATGATCAACGCCCGTGACACAACGGTCTGTCTGAAATCATCGACAGCGTGCTTCTACTTTCCCGTCGCGCCTCTAATTCGCTGCATTCTGTTCTACACAAGACATGCAATAAATGAAATCAATCGACAGAACGCTTTGTCTTCTGAGAAATGATCACTTGCAGTCCAGTCTGCAGAAGTGGGGTTTAACAGGACTCTAATATGCTAGCAAAAGCAAACACTGAAACGGACTATAGCAATGACTAACGTAATTAATTTGTTTCTTAATCATAGTTTAAATAAATCACCTTCATCACTATAGTCTGTTTCAATGATTGCCTTCGCTACCATAGCATAGTCCTACGAAACCCGCCTCAGGAACAGAGAAACTCGAAACCACGTGATCCCAGAAGCCTCTGCACAACGCCCAAAATTCCTGACTCAAAACAGCATTTATCACCAAACTGTAAAGACAAGTAATTGTCTATCACATAAAAACAGTCTGAGACCAAACAATCACACTCAATACTTTCTGCCCGCCACTGGACCATTTTCAACTGGCAATTGACATTTGCGAAAATAGTATGACCCGTTTACATGAGTATTTCTAAAACACTGTTGATGGCAGTGGGATTTTTTTCACTTAAACGTGACAGTGCCCAGAGGTTGCTTCTGTAAGAAATAGACAAAGCCTACAGCAATGAAAATTTCTTCTGGTCTTTCGAAGGAATAGTGAAGTGGAAACATCTCAACCCGTCGATGCAGTTCAGTGTCGGGTACATTTCATCTGGTTTCAGTCGGGGTGAGGAGAGGCAACGGGTGTCGTCACCTTGCAAAGATGTAACGCCATGATCCGTGCAGCACTGACCACGGCATCTGCTACCCGCGAAGCGACGGCAATATAGGCGCCGTGACCATGGACTAGGGACACACGATGCTGGTCTTCAAGATGGCACGTGCTGTTCCGTCTCTAGGTGTGGCTCTGCTAGTGAGGTGTCGTCCCTTTTCCCTCCAAAGGATGCGAGGTTTACCTTTGATGTGGGCAGGTGCTCCCTAGCAGTGATATCGCTGTGTATACTAGTTCCTTCCTGCATGTTTTGCACTTGGTATTTCTTAACAATGATTTAGAAAACTGTTTTAAGTTCCTACCTGAGAGACCCGAATTGTGCAATGACCTTTTGGATTAAACGCCTTACAAATCTGCATCTGCATTTGCATCTTCACGCCGCTCAGGCCATTAGACCTGCAGGCAGCTCGGCCTCTCCTGCTGCCACAGTACAAAGGTGGAAGGTCAGCAGAGAAGGAATTTTGCTGGGTTTTGGGTCAAGCCAAAGATTATAGGTTACACAAAGATAGCTCATGCCGAGCTTTTGCTCTTCAAAGTTACAAGACGCCAAACCTAGCGGCGAGAGTAGGGGTGAATCAAGGAAAGTGTACTCACACCGCTTAGTGACAAGACGACGAAGAAAGCTGCCTGCTGATTGGAGGATTCTATTCAGAGAACCAATCAGAGGACTGCTTTCGTGTAGATATTGCATAGATGTCTACGCTTTAGACAACTCAATGGCGGCAGCTCTCTCCAGTTCGCGCAGAAAAAGCTATATTTTGAGATACTAGAAACCCATCCAAAGAAAATGTAAGCCATGAACAGCATTAATTTATCAAAGCTGTATGTTGAATGCATCAAAAGGTATTGAAAGGTCCTACTTTTTTACAATCGAAATGCAGGTTACAGGGCAACGCTTGATCGTAAATCTATTTCTTTGCGGAAGTGGCAACTGAATTCACTTAATCGAATGATTTTCTGGCCGCAAATCACCTTCTTGACAGGTATGTATTGTTTGCATTTCCAAAAGATATTTCACAGGGGTGTATACGTTGATAAACAAGCTTGCATTCTTAGATAATAATGAAAAATAGATCGTTCCCATTCAAACCCATACCATGTAGAACTAGGTCGAGTTGGATTTCACAACGCCTGCTACAAAAAAAAGCCAAAACACCTCCATTATTGCGGCAAATCATTTTATTACACATTACACAGTAAATTTATTCACAAACATGATCGGAACGCATCAGAAACCGTCGATAAACAGGAAGCTTTACATGTCGCTAAGAGGTGTGATTACCTTTCCTTGATTCACCAATAGCTCTAGCCGCTTGGGACAAAACGTGTCTCGATCCTCACGACAATGAGCTTATGAACTATCTTTGTGTAACCTATAATCTTTGGTCAAGCTGAACACAGAGACCAGATCCCTGCAGCCGAGTAGTAGACGAAGCAGGCAGGAGTGCAAATAGGTCAAGACAGCAGACGTGGCCCTCCCCCCGAGAGTGTCAGGAACTCTTAAGGGTCTGAACATTCGTTGCCCTTCCTCTGAAGACCGTCTGTTGGCTCGCTCCACCAGGAGTTTCTTGCCACTTTACATGTCAGTTCTCCGGAAAAGAATGTCATACCAGTGGCACCTTAAACTACAGCAACGGTAAAACCCTCTGCATCATTTCTTCTCCTTTCAGGCATTTTTGTTTACTCCTTGGCGGGGAAATCGGTGCGATATGAGAACTTTGTCCAAATATCCACGCAGATGTGCTACTACTGGCAATGGTCTTGATCACCGAACTAGGCCCTTCACATTACACTTTGTCATTTAAGCAATGAAATATGCCCCAGATATAATTACTGTTAAAAAGCAATAACAAATCACGTCTCATATCCACTGTTTTACGACATGATTACATTACCAGCAATAAAGTATACTTTTAAACTTTGAGATTGTAGAAAAAAGCTTATCCCCAAAATCTATAATGCAGTGTTCGCCATAGTGAAAAGTTCACTCTCCCTTCTAATTATCCCGCTCCACACGTTTTTCACGGTAACTTGAGATACCGCCGTCACATCCATAGATATGACCCAGGATTCAAGACGCAGATGCAGACTTTTTGCAATTCTCCAGAGTTGAATTCGAGTCTTTCAGAGACCGCTGCTGCAAAAGTATCACTTAGTTGTTCACTGGAGTGTCGAACTTAACGGCAGCGTCCAAGTGTTAATGTACGGAGCGTGTTGCAACAGCGAATCTATCACATGTAGATTTCTGACGAAAACAGTGTTATGCATTCATTTCTTTTTTTCGTCAGAATAACGATAACTTAGTTTACTAACGTTTCCTGTCACTCGAGAGTAATTGTTTCTTTCGATTGTGTCGACTGAAATCTCTCTCGCGCACACACACACGCACACACGCGCACACACGGGCACACACACACGCACACGCACACACAGAGGGAGACCATATTAATGTCTTCTGAAACTAATATTCTTGAAATAGTTTCCACACAATCATATTTACATTGTGTTCAAGTGCGTATGAGTAGAATTTGCATCAAGCAGCCATGTTTCATCGAAAGTCACAAAATAACGAATACAGCCAGATTTTTACAGCGTGTTCAGTTTTCTAATGAGCATGCAAATGTCCTACATTACAACAAGGACTATATAGTCTTTTAAGTGTTAAGCTACTAAAATGATGTATTGAGAATACGATGATGAGTAAAACAAAACGTTTCATGGCGTCTTACATTCCCATGTGTTATAAGATCACACTGATATAAACAGATTTTGAAAATGTTGAGGTTTATAGCAGTTTGTTCCAAAGAGAGAAACACCAAAATTCTATGCACACTAGCTCACACTGCGGACAAGACGATTAAATATATGCGTAACAACTGTGTTATCCTGCCAAATAACGATAGAGATTGCCTGCATCATGTAGCACACT
>JAWQFJ010000659.1:12500-30000 GCA_034096865.1 Theodoxus fluviatilis
AGTAGGAGATTGTACCCGATTTCCTGCATTTCTCTGTCCGTCACCGTGTATGTCGTCAGGCGCAAGGAAGGGATTGATTTAACAGCCCAGTGATCAGGTGGTAAAATGTAAAGCGGTTTGAAACTGAGATAAGGGTGATAAGTCGCTATATGGAACCACATGTATACTTGAACCACGCTTGTTACGCACCTTGCAGGCTCACGGAAGACGGCCCCAAAATGGACGCCTTCATCTTCCAGCAGACCATCCATGAGGAAAAAACCTTGAAAAAAAACATTCATGACCAAGAGTGTCGATTCCACGAACCTGGGTCACTACCCCGACTTGCAGGGGTGGGCCGTCAGGTTGAACACGGACTGCAAAGACCTGTTCCACGTGCTAAAGGCCGACGCAAAGGAGGGAATTCTGAAAATGGCGGCCATCGAGCAGGAGCTTGCTACCTACAGGGAGCCTCTGAACGAGTGTCTCCACTTCCTGACAGACAAACTTGATCTGCTCCAGGTCGGTTTGACCCACCTTGCCAGCAAACAAGACAAAGGCGACAGCCAAGGTGAGGAAGTTGTTTTGCATTCGCTTGGTTGCATATTTGACTTGAAAAGAGAGAGGGAAGATCTAGAGGTCCAGGCCTCCTACATGAAGCGTCGGTGGTGTTTCCTTTTATCATCAGTAGTAGAACTATATTTAGAGTTCCCCCGAGGGCTTTGATGTCGCGAATTCCATTTTCACGTGTCACTTTTTCAACATGAAACAGAGATGATGGCACGCCCCTTATGCATTTGGTGGCAGAGTATGCTTAAACCTTTCGTGTTCCAGCGCTACTTGATCTTGAATTCTTTTCCTGGAAAATTCGCGTGGAATCAAGTTTTTTGGCTGTCATCCTTGTGTTTCAAAACTGATTCTGAGCGCCAGTCTTACGTTTAAAGTGTTATTTGCACAACTGCAATGTCTATGACGGCAGTTTCCATCTCTAAGTTAATGCTTTAGAAGTGTGAATTGCACAACTGATGGCAGTTTTCATCACAAAAGCAACAATCTTCACTCTCTGCAAGGTCGAGCATATAAATTTGATGTCCTTCGGATGATGCAGTCTTTTCTCGTATAAAAAAGAAACACATGCACATGTACACAACCTGGAAGTTCTAGGTCTTTAGTAATATTAATATCTTTAAACTGGGACAATAACATGTTGTATGAAAAGAACAAAGCGTAAATTTGTGATCAACATTTTTTCTTGAGAACAACTAAGAAACCGATTCGCTGGAGGAGCAAGTAAAAGTACTATATTTCGCCATTGTTCTAGCATATGTTGAGGCATTATCTACACAGCTGTATGAAAATTAGGTATACAACGTAATGCATCATGGCACTTAGGAATAGGCTGCCATATTTTTCGTCGATTCACTTTGCACACATCGATTAAAAAAATAAGCGAGCCTTACACGCGGGAAAATTTAAATGGAAGAGTGTAAACATTGTGAGATCTACTGATGGCGAAGTTTTGTGGAGAATACTTCTTAACCCAGTGACGAGACGTACATTTGAAACAAAAAATAAATGTCGGAGCTGCAGACTATTTGCATGCAAGCTTTTTCGATTTAAAAAGATTTAGACAAGTATTATAGGAAAAAAAGATAGACTCGTGAAAATTAACTTACAAAGGCTCTTAGACCTCAGCTGTGCAGATGACGGCTTCCTTAACACATGGTGGTATGGCAAGAGTTCGTGCGACCCTCCATCACTATATGCAACGAATGTTATCTAGCCTCATTTCGAAATATTGGTCACACAATGAGATGGGTCAAGTATGACATTATTGAAATGTTTATAAGTTTAGGAACATACATCGTTTTGTTTATAGCATGTCGTTGTTATTTTTTCTTTCTGAGCTTTCATCGGCAGCCGTCCCCTGGAAAGCCGAACTGATATAACACCTTCAAAATAGCTACCAAGGTGACAACACTTGCTTGCCTCAAGCACATTGACTAAATCTTCAAACCGTTATTCCCGAAACGTCATACCAGTGGAAACAAATATTCTCCAAGGCAAATGTTTTGAAAACCACATTTTTTAAATGTCAAAATGCATAGTTTGGGTATGCTGATGCTTTGATGTGGTCTCAAAACATTATTATGATGCATGGAATATCTTGAAGTATATAGTCAGCTCTTTTGTCATGATAATTGTTTCATTGTTGTAATCATGACTGTTGTAGTCCAGTTCATGTTGGTCAAGAATAAAAGGCCGTACAAGCTTTGCTCTTGTGGGAAATTTCATGCTGACAAGGCAAAAATAATCTAAGAAAGGCATTGAAGGTGTAAAATTGTGATCAATTGCTTGAGGAGATGTTATGGAATTTGTTTAGAACAATGCTCCCTCTTAACAGGATCAAACATAATCAATGGGGCAGATTTTTATTAATCTGAGAATACATTATTAAACTATTCTTAATATACATGCAATGATGAATGGACGCCTGTCATCTTGAAGATAGTTTCTTTGAGCATATCACTGTGGATCTGCTATTTAATTTTTAGAAATTATTCCATTAAGTTGCTTTGGCTAAGGAGAGCTCTGATCTTGAGAGCCAAGTCCTTATAAAAGAAATTCCAGTGTAACCATTCCTTAGCATTTGAAATGTTTTTCTTGCTTGCATTTCATATTTGGGCTTCTTTCTTTATTCTGAATTGTTTCACTTGTTTAATTGAATTTTTAATGCAATGATTACATGTATACATATATATAACATTTGACAATATAGAATTGCTACTCAATTGGTCATGCTAAAAATGTTCTGATTTGTAAGATTGTAAGAAACAAACTATAGATTTTGTGGTCTGAAACTGATACTTTTCAAAGCCAACCTGATCTTTGTTTAAGCAATGAATATTTCTGGCTGGAAGTTTTCCAATGGATGAAACAGATTTCCCTCTTGTCACACGCTTGTTGCTGGAGTCTACTGAGGCGTCATTGTCAGACACGGTGTTTTTGGATTCCAGCCGGTTTTTTTGCTGAAGTTTCACATTGCACGTTAATCGTTGATAACACGAACGACTAACGCCGATAACCCCACGTTCAACCTGTTCACTGAATGCGTCACTGACAGAACTTGCTTCCCCATCAAGTAATTTTCACTCAGAAGCAAAATCCATGGCTTTTGCCCGTGTAATATTGGTAAAAGGCTTGATGTAGCCATTGTTTAAATTTTGCACAAGCACACGCTGCCATGGTGAAAACTCCGCAATAAATCTGACCTAATTTGTGATTGGCCAAAACTACCACAATGTGTCACGGAAAGTAACTCCTGTATAGTTTGGAATTGAAAGGGAGGCAATACTTGCCATACAAATCCGCACTTTAAAAAGTTATTTTTCACTGTTTAAGAGATACGATCGAAGTGGGAACTTTGTTGTTTTCAATCCCCAATACCATGTACTATCATAATATAATATGGGAACATAGTCCATATTTTGGCTGAGCGGACCTGAACGATCCGATGCCACGCCCTGCGGTCTACATGGAAATGGAATTTTATTTTCTCAGAAAAAGTAAAATATTTCAAAACAGATGCTCTTCTAATCAACAAAACAAAAACACCAACCTGAATTTACCACTGAACTTCTCCCAGACAGCATCATGTTTCCGGAGTGCCCCACACAGGCATTAGTAAGGAACTGCATGACATTTCTCAGCAGATCCATGTCAGGTACTTTCCGCACCCAGAGACCTGATACCACCAGGTCAAGAGTTCTGTCCAGCACAACAGAATTCTACAGGGCATCCTGGCTGGGACTGCAGAATGCACATGCATTACGCATGCAGCGGTAGCACTCTACACAGCAAGCAAGGGCAGCTGAGTCAGGCTCTGAGGCCTCTGTAAAACTTTCCCTGCAGTGCTTGAATCAGTGGTGGCAGAGCACTCTGACCCAGCTTCTCCACCAGGTACGAGCCATGCTCCAACCTGTGGAAGAGATACACCTTTATCCCTCCAGGTTTACTGGAGGTCCTACAGACTTTGTCTGTCTGTCTGTCTGTCTGTCTGTCTGTCTGTCTGTCTGTCTGTCTGTCTGTCTGTCTGTCTGTCTGTCTGTCTGTCTGTCTGTCTGTCTGTCTGTCTGTCTGTCTGTCTGTCTGTCTGTCTGTCTGTCTGTCCCAATTTAATGGCTGATATCTCAAAAACTACTGGAAGGATTTCCTTGACATTTTGCACACTCACTGGAAGTTAGGTCCGATTGAATGTATCAAAATTTCAGAATCGAGGTTTGAAGAGAAAGTGTTTTTTTAAGGTCATAAACTCGGAAGCGCCTCCCTAAATACTCGAATCATGGAATGGCGAAATTGCAAAATGTGTGACGTCATCAATACCGTGACGTAATTTATTGTGTATCTCTGCCTGTCAGGCCCGACGTAGCGGCTGCTATCTCAAAAACTGCTGGACGGACTTCCTTGATATTTTGCACACTTACTGGAAGTTAGGTCCGATTGAATGTGTCAAATGTTCAGAATCGAGGCTTGAAAAAAAGTGATTTATTTAGGTCGTAAACTCGAAACACCCCCCCCCCCCCCCGAGTTGTCAATTGACGGAATAGCCGAAATCTCCCTCCACGGCCACGCCCTTTTCTTGCAATAGCTCGCGTGATAACACGTGCAGGCGGGAAAATGGCTTCCACATGAATGCAGACTGTATTCCGGACAGCATTTGTGTCTCATTTTTGCCAGACAGTGAGATGATTTCTCAGACTGTGATACACAGGGGTATGAATAAATACTTCTCATTGCCCTCCAGGTTTACTGGAGGTCCTACAGACTTTATCTGTCTGTCAGTCCCGACTTCACGGCTGATTTCTCAAAAACTACTGGACGGATTTCCTTGACATTTTGCACACTAACTGGAAGTTAGGTCCGATTGAATGTATCAAATTTTCAGAATCGAGGTTTGAAAAAGTTACTTTTTACGACATACATTGCAAAGAAAACGCTACAACAGAGTCCAAATGCAAAATGCGTGACGTAATCATTTGACGTGGAATAACGTGACGTAATTTCGAGAAGATTTTCGAGGAGGATTAATTTCGAGAACATTGGTGAAGGAGAAAGAAGGATTTTTTACGATGTGGGTCGTTTCGTATCCTGGACGTTTCGTACCTAGTTCAGAAGCTATGATGAGTGACATTGTCGCAATAAAAAAATTGCGCTAAGACCCTATAGAAGGCAACACATTACGATGGGGCGTTCAAAAGGCTTCACGGCCTATATATAGCCTCTCAACTACTACTACTACTACTACTACTACTACTACTACTACTACTACTACTGCAACTACTACTACTACTACTACTATGAATAAATACTACCCATGTCCCTCCAGGTTTACTGGAGGTCCTACAGACTTTTTAATTTATAATTGCTTTACAAACACGTAGTACCGTCAGTTGCCGAATGGCTCAGATGGTTAGAGTGTTGGACTATTGTAACGTTAGGTCATGTGTGAACGGGTTCGAATCCGTGCTGAAACTTTTTCCCCCCTCTTTTTTCGAGAGGTTGCTGGTTCGATCCCGACCTGTCCCTCCAGGTTTACTGGAGGTCCTACAGACTTTATTAGTCTGTCTGTCTGTCTGTCTGTCTGTCTGTCTGTCTGTCTGTCCCGTCTCCACGGCCTATATCTCAAAAACTACTGGACGGATTTCCTTGAGATTTTGCACACTGACTGGAAGTTAGGTCCGATTCAATATTATCAAATTTTCAGAATCGAGGTTTTAAAAGAAAGTGACTTTTTTACATTTTGGTGTTTCAATGAAAACAATTCAACAGACTCCATTTTGCAAAATCTGTGACGTCATCATTTGACGTCGAATAAACGTGACGTCATTTGCGAGGAGATTTTTGAAGGAGGCCGGGTGAATAGAATATAATAGAATAGAATTCGTGACGTCATTTGCGAGGACAGAGAATGATTTAGATAGATATGTCCTCAGATGTCTTAGGCCGCAAGGCCTTTATCTGATCTTTTGATCAGTACTTATGGCTACTCTCACTCTCTCTCTGTCTCTCTCTCTCTGTCTCTCTCTCTGTCTCTCTCTCTCTCTCTCTCTCTCTCTCTCTCCCACCCACCCTCTTACTCTCATTCTCTCTTCCCTTCCTCCCCTTTTCCCAGCTCCCCTCCCCCCCCCCTCTCTCTCACTCTCTCTGTCTCTCTCTCTGTCTCTCTCTCTGTCTCTGTCTCTCTCTGTCTCTCTCTGTCTCTCTCTGTCTCTCTCTGTCTCTCTCTCTGTCTCTGTCTCTCTCTCTGTCTCTCTCTCTCTGTCTCTGTCTCTCTCTCTCTCTGTCTCTCTCTCTCTCTGTCTCTCTCTCTCTCTCTCTCTCTCTCTCTCTCTCTCTCTCTCTCTGTCCCAATGTGTTTTTAATAAGCGGCGACTGCCTAATTCACTACCCTTGTCTCTAAACTCAGACGATTCCAACTGCCTGTTCCGCTTTGACGTAATCTCATGACGTCATCTACGATCTAAGAGAATCGAAGAGACGACAAAGAAAGCAGTATATATAGCAAAGCGCAACCTAGGATCCTCTGACGAGCGTACCTTATCTAACCATCAAGATAACGCGGGGATAGGGGATAAATCGAGTGTTAAAAAGATAAATCGCCGTTGTGAATACGGGCCCAGCGAACTAACTGAATGTCGACACAATCACGCGGCACTGTTGTACATTTGCAGTCAACGTAAGATCTCCTACGACGATTTGATTCAAGGCCTAGCGCTAATTGTTTTGATGGTCTGGTCTCAGTGTCACAAAAATATGATGATTTAATCAATCCCTGACCCGGAAATGTTGGGGACAACGACCATTTCAGCGTAATGACATCGAGTCAAACCGAGTTATCTTTCCTACTTCAGCAAAACTCTTCGATATATGTTGAACCTCTACCAGCAGGCGCCAAAATGCGATACTACGAAAAGAATATTGACGTTGATGGGTTAGATCCGTATGAAATACCAAACAGTTCATGCTATCATCCATTTTTCTACAATTTACAGTGCAAAATACGAACCACGAGGGTTTATGACAAGGTCGTTATAAATGCTTCACATACCTACAAGTTTACAATGGCACAGTTGGTAGAGCATTGGGCTCTTGGTCATGCATGACCAGGTTCGATTCTGCACTGAAACTTTTTTTCGATGGGTTGTGGGTTCGAACCCACCTGGTTTTTTGTGTTTGTGTGTGTGTGCGTTTTTTCCTCCTCTTTTCTCGGAGGCTGCGGGTTCGAACCCAATCTTCTTTTTTTCTTCTCCAAAACCTGGAGGTTCAGCGCCAGCGGTTTTTATTTTATTGGGGGTTTTTGTGTGTTTTTTCCCCCTCTATTCTCGAGAGGTTGCGGGTTCGAACCCGATCTTTTTTTTGGTGCCAAAACCTGGAGGTTCAGCGCCAGCGGTTTTTATCCCTCCAGGTTTACTGGAGGTGTCCTACAGACTTTATCTGTGTGTGTGTGTCTGTCTGTCTGTCTGTCCCGACTTCACGGCTGATTTCTCAGAAACTACTGGACGTATTTCCTTGGCATTTTGCACACTAACTGGAAGTTAGGTCCGATTGAATGTATCAAATTTTCAGAATCGAGGCTTGAAGAAAACGTGGTTTTTTAATGTCGTAAACTCGAAAGCGCCTCCCCAAATACTCGATTCATGGAATGGCGAAATTGCGAAATGTGTGACGTCATCAATACCATGACGTAATTTATTGTGTATCTCTGCCTGTCAGGCCCTTCTTAACGGCTGATTTCTCAAAAACTACTGGACGGATTTCCTTGGCATTTTGCACACTTACTGGAAGTTAGGTCCGATTGAATGTATCAAATGTTCAGAATCGAGGCTTGAAAAGAAAGTGATTTATTTAGGTCGTAAACTCGAAACCCCCCCCCCCTTTTAAGATGTCAATTGACAGAACAGCCAACTCGATATCGAGTCAAACAGAGTTATCTTTTCCTCAGTTCAGTTCAGTTCAGTCAAAGACCACACATTACTAAGACCGCGCACTTTCCACACGTTGCATTGTCTTCGTCATCACAGTTTTTAACAAATTCAGCATTTTTAACAACAGTATTTTCTCCAGAGGTTCAACAGTGAAAGGAATCTTGTGCATCACAAATTACGAAGTTCGATTTTTCTGTTCTTCTCGCGTTTATCATTGTGTATTGTCTGCTGCTCAGCGCGCAGATAATAATTATGCGTCCGGTGTTTATTTCTTTATTATGACCAACTTGTTAGGGACGTGCTTTTCCATGGAGAAAATTGTGTTTAGAGCTTTTACGAGAGATATAGTTTACTGACACCTTGACCCTTTTCCCAGCTATAGTGTGGGGATTTTCATTTGAGTGTTTACAGTACACTCGCTTCTCCACGCACTCGGCTAATTAGTGTTCATGTTTACAAATTACGAAACAAAAGGTTTCTCACATACATATCGCTTTAAAGAAATACTATAAAAACCCTTGCACGCACTTGCATTCTGCTATTCATACACTACACAGGAAAAGGCGAAATATTATCACCATTCCATCAACTGATTTTGAGGGGGGAGGTTTTCGAGTTCGAGTCAAACAGAGTTATCTTTTCCTACTTTCACAAAACATTGAGTTGAGTAGAGTAGAGTAGATTCTTCGGCCTCCTTAGGCGTCCAGGGCCTGTTGCCGATTCTGATGGTTCTCTGGCTGTATTTGCATCGCTCTTACGGATACTGGTCTTCTGACCAGGCCT
This sequence comes from Theodoxus fluviatilis, assembly GCA_034096865.1. Classification (NCBI taxonomy): domain Eukaryota; kingdom Metazoa; phylum Mollusca; class Gastropoda; order Cycloneritida; family Neritidae; genus Theodoxus; species Theodoxus fluviatilis. Next base: position 21,248 of record JAWQFJ010000659.1, read on the forward strand.
AGTCATTTTCACTTGTGAAAAAAGAAAAAAAAGAAAGCTTATACGAGAAGATTATTGACGTTGATGGATTAGATCCGTATGAAACACCAAACAGTTTGTGGTCTGTGGACAAAAACCAGTTGCCTTACGTAAACCACGCCAGGATTGTTCAATATTTTGTGCTGGGCAAAAGTGCGAGAATTTTGCAGCCTTCAAAAGCTTGGGAGCTTACAGGACTTTCGTCTGTGGTTAATACTACTACTACTACTACTACTACTACTACTACTACTACTACTACTACTACTACTACTACTAATACTAATAATAATAATAATAATAATAATAATAATAATAATAATAATAATAATACTAATAATAATAATAATAATAATAATAATAATAATACAGACTATTTGTACGCACATACCTTCCCTAATAGGCAAGCTCATGGCGTTTATAATGAAAAAGTCCACACTCATACAAAGCATTCCAACACTCGCACACTGTACAGTTGAAATAAAGAAAAATTAAATACAATACAATTAATGAAATAGCAAGCAATAAACAAAACACGAAACATAAAAGAGGCACCATGTGAAGCACTTCACTGCTCGCCAGGAAAGACTGACCGGAACAGGTGCAAGAAGTGCGATGCTACAAACCAGATGGCTGTCAGAACACAGTAGTTTCAGCAAAGGTAAATGGTCTGAAATAAACTTATTTTGTTTACTTCTAGGGTAAAATCTCATCTCACACCTTCATATTTCACGGTCACTTGTAAGTTGGCGCTGCGAACGCTATAAATGCTTTACAAAAACTGAGGAACACAAGATCTCCAATGACAGGATTGGTAGAGCGTTTGTATCCTGGTCATGCATGACCAGGTTCGATTCTGCGCTGAAACTTTTTTCCCCTCTTTTTTCAAGAGGCTGTGGGTTCGAATCCGACCTGGTTTTTTGTGTTTGTGTGTGTGTGTGTGTGTGTGGTTTCCCCCCCCCCCCCCCCCCTCTTTTCTCGAGAGGTTGCGGGTTCGAACCCGATCTTCTTTTTTTATGTCAAAACCTGGAGGTTCAGCGCCAGCGGTTTTTATTAGATGCAAAATTAATGTGTATATAGTGCTGACTTACAATTTCTCAACACCGTACTTGCGTTGTTGTTCTGAGGTTCGTGGATGACGTGCATGTCGAGGCAAAGAGCTCTCTTCTTTCCTCACGGCAGAGTTCATCAAGAGATAAAGTAAACACATCGCCATGGGTACTACTATTTACCGCAATACCCCCAAATATTCCGAATACCCCCAAATATACCGCAATACCCCCAAATATACCCAAATTCCCCCAAATATCAACATACAGACACTCTCAAATTCCCCCAAATACCCCTCAAATAGAAGAAATATATAGAAATTCCATCTGAGAGTCGCTGGTGGTTTTTATAATAATGAAACCGGAAGTCGGCACACGAAAGGTGAAGGTCGCATCTAAAAGGTGCGCAAACAGACCAAAATGTAGGAACAAGAAAAATCACCCAGCGCCCTACAATGCGCAGGAACAAAACGGAAATTAATTTCCCCTGCAATTACGAGAGAACAACAAAATTCTCAGTGATACAACGAAGGAGTTTAGACCAACACTATCGACTCGACTTCATTCTGTACTCACTCGAGAGAAACCTTTCGATGGACACACACACCAGTCAAGAAACACGTTGATCGAGATTCTCGCCTAGAAAAATCTCCACTCTGGGCCACACCAAATATTATAAGTTACACAAAGATAGTTCATGCCGAGCTTTTGCTATATGAAGTTACAAGACGCTCAAATTGCAGCGCCCCAAGCGGTTAGCACTATGGGAGATGCTTCTGCGCATGTCCGTGAGCCTATAGTCCGTTTCAACATTGCACATTTAAAATGATGGACATAGTCTCGCTTCGCGCAGAAAAAGATGAATTTGGGGACACTAGAAACCCCATCCAAGGAAAATGTAAACCATGAACAGCATTAATTTATCAAAGCTGTATGTTGAATGCTTCCATAGGTCGTGAAAGCTCGTACATTTGAAATTTCGAAATGCAGGTCACTCGCAGAACCACGTGTGCACGGGTCGACGTGATCGCAACGTTTGCCGTGGGAAATATCTACAGATTTGACAATGGCGTCCGCCATGTATTTGACAGAAAGTGAGACAGCTCGGCTGATAGAGCTATATCAGACACAAGAGAACTTGTATAGCATCAGTGCGAAGAACTACTATAATAGCGACCATCAGCGGGAATCGCTACGATTCCTAATTTCTGCGATGGGTCTCGACTGGACTGGTGAGTAAAAACTGCCGTACGTGGATGTTGCTGTCGGCTCTGTGCTGTATGTTGTAATTTAGTAGTAGTAGTAGTAGTAGTAGTAGTAGTAGTAGTAGTAGTAGTAGTAGTAGTTGAGGAGCTAGATATAGGCCGTGAAGCCTTTTGACGCCCCATCATAATGTATTGCCTTATAATTATATAGGGTCTTGTCTAGCTTTTGTCTGCTGTACAATGAAGCTACTTTGTGAAGGCATTGTTGGAGACCTCAGAGCTCCAACGTGTGCTTCGTGAGAGGGTAAAGGGAGGCAACTCGGCTCCAACGTGTGCTTCATGGTGCACGAGGTTTTACGGGTCCGAGCTCATCTCATCACGTGTTGATGTTTGGTGAATGTGATGTGAAAATAAGAGGGGGGGGGGGGTATCTACGGTACAGTTATTTAGGGGGAGAGGGAAATGGAAAAGGTGAAGACGGGAAAAGGTGGAGACGGGAAAAGATGGACACGGGAAAAGGTGGACACGGCAAAAGTCGGAGACGGGAAAAGTTGGACACGGGAAAAGGTGGACACGGGAAAAGGTGGACACGGGAAAAGGTGGACACGAGAAAAGGTGGACACGGGAAAAGGTGGACACGGGAACAGGTGGAGACGGGAAAAGGTGGAGACGGATAAACCATCTAGTATATATATACACATGTATACGCATGTACACACTCACTCATGTTTGCTTAAGAAAACTATTTGCGGCAATGTGAGGCTAGTCTTTACTCCTGGATTGTCCCTTACAAAGTAGTCGAAAGCCTGAAATGCGTTTATTGCAAGGCTTGATGGGAACAGAATGCCGCGAATCGGAGGCGCCAAAGTGAGGGCGGAGCAAAGAGAATATTCTTCAGACGGTCAGTCGGGTCATCAATATCGAGCGTGGAGTGCATCTCCCGAACTTCCCTCGTCTTCGATGCAATGCTGGCATTCTGCAAAAGAAAAACGAATATAAGCAGCAAGCAAAAGAAATAGGGGAGATCAGAAAGAAAAATATGTAAGCACTGATTTTATCACAAGGCGGACCTTGGGCATGAATGACAGAATTGAAATGACAGTTGCCACGCACTACCTGTACGTAAACTGCAAATGAATAATTTAAATCGGAAAATTTATTGCTCCAAAGACATACAAAGGATGTCTGTGCAAATTTCGCTTCACACAAGGCCGATGCCTTTAACAACGTCATGGTATGCTTTCCTTCATCTCTCGCAGACTGACCACACACAGCCCAGAGGCAAGCCACGACCTGAGGCGGGTTTCCTAGAGGCAGTCCTAACGCATCATGCGCGATCCTCTCGCAGGACCAAAGGCGCGCTTCGTTTCGAAAGGGATTTTTTAAATTTTCAGAGATGAGCGCACAGTGCGAGCGCCTGCGCGAGCAGGTTCAATCAGGGGAACACTTTGGGCTTCGCGAGCGCTCGCCGTGAACGCTCATCTCTGAACTGCAAAAGGATGGCGTATGATGCGTTAGGATTGCCACTGAGAAACTCGTCACTGGTTTTGTTTATGATTTTGCATACATTATATAAAGTGACATTCCATCACTGCAGCAGAACACTTCTAATGGGCTCGTATGATGATGCAGGCGTCCGATCCTTACCTGGTTTGAGTCCAGACTTGTAGCACAGTCTAGCAGGATTTTGAACCAACACTGGATATGAGGACTTCAGCTCCATTACCTGATTGAAGTCCAGACTTGAAGCACAGTCTAGCAGGATTTGCACTGGCTGCACTTGCCCCAGTAGGCGTGGGCCACGGACCACTGGCGACGGCAGGTCGACGAACGTCTGCACTCTACAAGGAAAAAAAAAGAAGTGACCTTTGACAGTTTCGTCAACAGGTTGTACCGAGATCGATTAAAGAGAGAGCACATAAGGAGTGGCGTGCACTGTACGACTCTTTTGGTCATTTCATTGCACTCATGCTACTGAACTCTTCATGTGCATCACTGAAAGTTATTCTCAGCTTGAGGCTTCGTCAGTCAATGACAAGGAAACAAGCTTCAACAGCTGTTTCATTGCCAGAAGACGTGACTCTTTCTCCATTGAGCATTTGCATAATCTACTCATTACGCTAAACAAAGAGAAGAAGAAAAGAGAAAGAGGGAGGAGGAGAAGAGAGGTATTGTGGGGGGGGGGGGAGAGGAGGTGGGGGATTGAGTAATATTTTGCAACTTTTTTCTTATTCATTTGCAACAGTACATGTCACTTTCAAGAACTCGTAACAGTCTGATAACGTAGTCTTTCTCATCACCACTCGCACGCAAACACAACTAAAATTCTGTGCAGGACGTTTTGATAGTGTACCCACCCGTCTCGCACTCCACAGTCTTCTTGACACGGGTGGTGACGGTCTGCTCCCACTCTCCAGTCTTCTTAGACCTCCGCCTGTTGCTGGAAGACTGGCTGGACTCTCCAGAGGCGGCTTTAGCCCCGGCGTAGCCCTTCTGGATGTTGACGGTGGACTTGGGGTAGTAGCCGTAGCCATAATTGGGGAAACCGAAGTAGCCGCCGTAGATTGGGTAGCCGTAGCCGAAGCCCAATCCGTAGCCACCGTAGCCACCGTAGCCGCCGTAGCCACCCTTGCCACAGCCTTTGGGGCCACAGCCACCGTCTGAAGATGGGGAACCGTCAAAAGTATTTGTTTGACATACGCTCTCTATCACAGTACATCGATTGGATGCAGAGGGCATTGGCATGTAGTTCTCGACCTGGGTCACTATGTTCTAAACAAGTTTGAAGGGTTGGGAAGTTCCTGTAAATATTTTTGTCTTTCTGCTTTGGCCCGTCGTAGACGTTTGAACCAAAGCTATCGACACAAGGTAGCAGCCAGTATGACATCCCACATTGTCACGGTATTTCAATAATAACAGCTTTCTCCATCCCAGGGATAGAACCACGGCACTGCGCCTCGCACATCGTCCAACCCCAAAGCATGCTCGCCCATCTCCGCCTGTCACTATGGGTCACTATGTGGCAATGAAATTGTCGATATAACTACAGCAATGTTCTCTGTGTGTGTGTGTGTGTGTGTGCGCGCGCGCGAGCGCGAGCGCGTGTGTGTGTGATGTGTGTGCGTGTACGTGTATGTGTGCGTGTGTGTGTGTGTGTGTGTGTGTGTGTGTGTGTGTACGAGTGTGACGACGTAACGCATTAGACATAAACGTGCGTCACAAGTTGAGTCCTCAGTCATCTCTTAATGAAGGTCATAAATAGCCGACATTTTGAAGGTCCGAGATGACTGTTAGTACCTTTTATCCTCTAAAAACAATTTGTGTGCGTGTAAGAGTGTGTGTGTGTGTGTGTGTGTGTGTGTGTGTGTGTGTGTGTGTGTGTGTGTGTGTCTGCGTGCGTTTGTGTGTGTGTGCGTGTGTGTGTGTGTGTGTGTGTGTGTGTGTGTGTGTGTGTGTGTGTGTGTGTGTGTGTGTGTGTGCTAGAGCAGTCCCATGCATCCCTCACTGATAAGTGTATATTACTTGTTAGACTCAGAGTCCAAAATGAGTTTGGAATGCAGATACAAACTTGTACAACCCTAGTCCCCTTCAATGCAATCCCCCACCAAATTAGAGAAAATATTCTCAGCATTGATGGTCGTATTTAACTGTGGAATAATGATACACGTTTACTTCAAATCGGTAGTTCTAGACAAGGAAATGAAAGTTTAAGAGAACAATTCATGCAACGAACTCTGTGAGGTCAAACACATCGCGATCTTACACGTAAGGGAAGATGGCTTGTAAATGTCAATGGTCATGTTCTTCATGTGACATAGCTTACACGAGGAATCGTTTGAAACACAAAAGTCTGCAAGTCTGCCTTCAAGCAAATTACAGCTACTACTCTCTGGCCTCGGCCTACATGAAAAGACTTCGTTCATAGATTGAACGAGATAATACAAGACTGGCAGATAGGAGATTTTATCAAATGAGTGAAAAGGGGTTCTTTTATGGGATTGACAAGTACAGAAATCATTCATTTTTCATACTCACAGAAACTGGCGCCTGAAAACAAATGAAGACAAGTTGTAAGTCTATGTCAATGTCATAAAAACCATTTGGAGTATCTGAAATATCATGAGATGCAGAAAAACAACATCTGCAACGGAAAAGAGGTCACCTCAAGGAGTTTTCTACATCTCCCCAAACATTCATCAAAATAAGATCAGACGATTGAAGAGATCTTGAAGTTAAATGGTGAGCCATGCCAGTACCTCGCAAAACTACCACTGCTATCGAGAGCAACATATATGTAGAAGTACAGATATATTAGCGGCTAAAGATACAGTATGAACTAACAGCTACGTTAATCCGCATCCTTGTGCAAACATGGGCCTCATACGAACAGATTGACGCCTCAAATCTCTGTATGAAAATGGCTGCACGTGTGATCTGACAAACGAGCCTGGCTAGGGCGAGGTGACGTAAAGGAAGAGAATGCGGGAACGGTACACGGTCTCATGATTTCACTCAATCTCCAGTTGACAGTGGAGGTGAAGGTAAAAAGCGTTTCCTCCTACTTGGAGTTTCATGGAAAGTCAACACCAGGGACGGAAGGAAGGAAGAAAGGAAGGAAGGAAGGACGGAGTTTTACGGTCTATCAGCCTTTGTAGGTTATGTAAGGCTATTAAGCACAAAAATCACTGGAATAGTTTAGAGTAAGCGCAAATCAAGTCACGGTGTCCCTAGTTATTCGCCTCTTACGAAATCGCGTAAGGAGACGCGGTGGGTCTGTTCTCACACCCAACCCGCAGGGAACCACAACCAGGGACCTGACCGAGATAACTCAAGACTGTTTCAACTCTTATAGGAGAATCGCCTGTGCAACAAGTGGTTCCACACTCCACTGTCTACTTACTGGCGAGGGCCACGCAGGCGAGGAGAACGAGGCACTGCATGGTGAGACTTGGCGACGAGCGAGGAGCTCTGCTGAACTGACCACCCAGCCTTGCCTGCCCCCTTTTATCCTCAAGCTGGAGGACTGCTGCCACCTGGTGCCAAGGTCTTTCACGTCTGCACAGAAACCTGGCTGTCAGGAAGGTGGTCACGTGGTGGACATTGCCGTCAGGGAAGGTGATGACACTGCAATCAAAACCACGCAGGCAAGTCTCCCTGCACTGCTGAAAGCAGTGACCAAGCATGAATCTGCAGAAGATGGGAACAAGCGTGGGAGTTTAGGTGGAGTGAAACTGCGACTCATTTGAGAGGTCTGTGATTATTCAGAAAATGTGCCTTCCTAAAAATGGTTCCCACACTTTAGTTACTTGGTTAGAAACGTGACATAATCAGTCTGTAATGGACGCTGGATACGGTTTTTGATTGGATAAGAATAGTATTCTGGAATTCAATCCTTTCATTTTCATACATCGAATACCAATCTATAAATCAGGTATGGTCCACGAAAGACAAAACGTATCCTAACACTTTCCTAGCCGTGAAAGTGCTCCACGGGAGCCCAATAATCGGAACCACACACTTGGATATCACAATGACTTTGCTTCTGAAAGATTCTGAGCTACAGTAATTATTTTTGTACAGTCTCTCACAAGCAAGTTAGCCTCGATGTTCATCCCACGCATCCTAATTGGTAGCAAGCCATCTAACCCATCCTCAACTCGCGTATATTTTCCTCCAAAGAACAAACTACAAACTGGATAATCTTTGGATGGGAAATGGAAATTAGTGGTGGGAAATAAGATGGTAGTGGAAATGGAAATGGGGGTAAATCCATGAATGAAGATCGTATTATGATGATTCTTAAGACTGAACGTCAGTCAAATGGTTGGATGATCTGGTTGAATGAATCCCTCAAAATGCCCAGATACAACACAATTGTATTGAACGTTGACCACCATAAAAATCCCCACCACTACCAGTCTTATACTGATAATAATTTTCGAAGATTCAGTGTAAAGCTTCATAATCTCTCTGAATCTGGGTGTAATCACCCTCATGATATTCAATTTGTTTTATTAGTTAAACTAATCATTGTGCTAGTGAAACTTCCTATTTGAGTGGACAAACTGTGTCTCAGGACAGTTTCTCTTGTCACACGGAATCGAGTAGGCGGCCATGTCTGCGCTGTGGGCGCTTCATTGCTGGCTGAGGACGTCGCTGACACCTTGGCGCCGTGAATTAAAGTCATCTCCTGCTCTCCCATGCCCAGTCAGCCTTGCACTAGTCGTCTGGCTCGGTGACCGAGGCCTGCATCACAATAATTGATCGTCATAACTGACACGTGTCACCTTCTCCCGCTCATTCTCAACGCCACTCCTACGGAGTAGCCCGTGGTTCAGAATTTCAGTCAAGGTCCAGAAATGCAGTGCTGTTGTGTGCTGAACTGGTTTGTCATCTCAATACACAACAGGAGAAGTTGTATGAATAAAAATGAAATGAGAGAACGTTTATAAAGATTATGATGATTGCGATAATTTTGAATTTT
>JAWQFJ010000659.1:32500-37500 GCA_034096865.1 Theodoxus fluviatilis
GGTCTCCTATTCCCCGTCGTGCAAGCTTCTGCCCTCCCCAGCATCTCCACCGACTGAAGAACTACGCTTCCACGCCGTTTCGAAGACCCAGCGTCCACAAGAGCACGTCGTCTCCGCCGCCCCTACAAGTGCAAGTCTCTCCTCCTGCTCGCCACGTGTTCAAGTCTACGAAGCGTCTTTCTCTCCTGTACGTCGTCAGAGTGAAACTCAAGTATTGTCACGTCCTCCGCTCCACAAGTGGAAACGTCTGCCTCCAAGACCAAACCGTTTGTAGCTATACAACTCCTGCAGGAATTTTTATACTTTTATGAAAAATAGGTTATAGAATCACTGACCTTTCTGGGACCACCGGAGATACAATTTAGTTGTGTTTTTTGCATTCGAGAATACAGAGTTCACTTATTGTTTCCCCCGGTGGGTTCGGGGTAAGAATTGGCCCACCGCGTCTCCCTACGCGATTCGTAAGAGGCGAATAACTAGGGACACCGTGACTTGTATTGCATTTACTCTAAACTGTTCTAGCTCACATGAATACTTCAAGTATTTCTGAATCTTCTCGATTGGATAATGCCCATGCTACAGGGATAGCTTCTCCAAAGTCATCAGTTACAAGGATTGTAGTGAGAGGATATGCATATTGTGTGGTGGAATGTGTTGAGTCAATGAAAAGCATATTACTTGAGAAACACTTCATCATCTCCTTCTGAAACTGTGTTTGAATGCAGAGTAAGAAATCATCCTTGTGCAGGCCAGCAATGCTGTCAATTTCCCCCTGTGGTTTGAAAAAGATTATAGGATTGTCACTTCCCTGTGATAAATCCTCAACTCACAGCTGAACACTTCGAGCAGCATTTGAATCCTTTTGAGAGTTAGAAATATTATACCTGTGTTTTATATTTTGTATCCCTTTTCTTGTTATAAGACAATCCCTATCAACTTCTTCAAATTTGTCTCGAATATCACTGAGAATTCTGTTTGTTTCCACTCCTGTTGATAATTTAGCTGCAAAGAAAGAACGCATGTCATCTGACAATTTCAAATGGCACAATTCTTTCTCGTGCCCAGTATGGTCAAGACAGAAAACTGCAGTGACACGTCCACTGTCTAAATTCTGTGTAGCAGTAATGCGACTTGTGCATTTCCCAGACATCTTACAAGAACCCTGAATCTTTACACTTCTCTTACCATTTGACGGCTGCTTATTTCTACTTCTTTGAGAACGATTACAATAGTAGAATTCAGCAATATGCCCCTTGCTCTTTTTTGCTCCTACTGTTTCACAAATGAAGACAAAGTTTCTTTTTCAATTTTGCACTTCCAACTTTCAAAACTTTCCCAGGTATCAAATGTTTCCTTCTCAAGTTTTAAGATTTTGTCATGGGCAATGTTATAATGATAGATTAAGTCTGCCAGCTTGTAAGTTACAAAGTCACAATTCTGACAATGGCATGAGCTTCTTGTTGGAGGTATTTCTTTCTGTGGATGATATTTTTGTATGTGCCTTACAAGAGCATCTCTCCTCGACAGGGATAGTGAACAGTGTGGGCATGTCCTTATCTTTGCTTTCTTGGGAGTTGTACATGCGGAGACAGGCCTTGGGGCAGCAGGGGTGGGAACAGACCTTGGAGCAGTGGGGGTGGGGACAGATCTTGGGATAGTGGAGGTTGGGGCTGGTACAGGCCTTGGGACAGAGGGGGTGGGGATAGGGACAGGCCTTGGGACAGTGGGGGTGGGGATAGGGACAGACCTTGGTGCAGTGGGGGTGGGGGTAGGGACAGACCTTGGTGCAGTGGGGTGGGGACAGATCTTGGGATAGTGGAGGTTGGGGTTGGGACAGGCCTTGGGACAGTGGGGGTGGGGGTAGGGACAGACCTTGGTGCAGTGGGGGTGGGGCTAGGGACAGACCTTGGTGCAGTGGGTGTGGGGGTAGGGACAGATCTTGGGACAGTGGGGGTGGGGGTAGGGACAGACCTTGGTGCAGTGGGGGTGGGGACAGACCTTGGTGCAGTGGGGGTGTGGATAGGTTCAAGTCTTGGTGCAGTGGGGTTTGGGGTAGGGACAGACCTTGGTGCAATGGGGGTGGGGTAGGGACAGACCTTGGTGCAGTGGGGGTGGGGGTAGGGACAAACCTTGGTGCAGTGGGGGTGGGGTAGGGACAGACCTTGGTGCAGTGGAGGTGGGAGTAGGGACAGACCTTGGTGCAGTGGGGGTGGGGGTGGGGACAGATCTTGGGATAGTGGGGGTATGGATGGGGTCAGGTCTTGGTGCAGTGGAGTTTGGGTTAGGGACAGACCTTGATGCAGTAGGGTTTGGGTTACGGACAGACCTTGATGCAGTGGGGGTGGGGGTAGGGACAGAACTTGGTGCAGTGGGGTTTGGTGTAGGGACAGACCTTGGTGCAGTGGGGTTTGGTGTAGGGACAGACCTTGATGCAGTGGGGGTGGGGGTAGGGACACGCCTTGGAGCAGTGGGGGTATGGATAGGGTCAGGTCTTGGTGCAGTGGGGTTTGGTGTAGGGACAGACCTTGGTGCAGTAGGGTTTGGGTTACGGACAGACCTTGATGCAGTTGAGTTTGGGTTAGGGACAGACCTTGGTGCAGTGGGGTTTGGTGTAGGGACAGACCTTGGTGCAGTGGGGTTTGGTGTAGGGACAAACCTTGATGCAGTGGGGGTGGGGGTAGGGACAAACCTTGGTGCAGTGGGGGTGGGGGTAGGGACACGCCTTGGTGCAGTGGGGGTAGGGATAGGGTGAGGTCTTGGTGCAGTGGGGTTTGGTGTAGGGTGAGGTCTTGGTGCAGTGGAGTTTGGTGTAGGGACAGACCTTGGTGCAGTGGGGGTGGGGGTAGGGACAGACCTTGGTGCAGTGGGGGTGGGGGTAGGGACAGACCTTGGTGCAGTGGGGGTGGGGGTAGGGACAGACCTTGGTGCAGTGGGGTTTGGGGTAGGGACAGACCTTGGTGCAGTGGGGTTGGGGTAGGGACAGACCTTGGTGCAGTGGGGGTGGGGGTAGGGACAGACCTTGGTGCAGTGGGGGTGGGGGTAGGGACAGACCTTGGTGCAGTGGGGTGGGGGTAGGGACAGACCTTGGTGCAGTGGGGGTGGGGGTAGGGACAGACCTTGGTGCAGTGGGGGTGGGGGTAGGGACAGACCTTGGTGCAGTGGGGGTGGGGGTGAAGACAGGTCTTTGTACAGTGGGAGTGGGGATAGAGACAGGTCTTTGTACAGTAGGAGTGGCGGTAAAGACAGGTCTTTGTGCAGCGGGGGTGGGGGTGGGGACAGGCCTAGATGCAGCGGGGGTGGGAATAGGGACAGGCCTAGATGCAGCGGGGGTGGGAATAGGGACAGGCCTTGGCCCACTGGGGGTAGGGACAGGCCTTGTTGCCCTGAAGGTGGGAACAGACCTTAGTGCTTTGGGGGTGGAAGTGGATGAGGAGAAGTTGTTTTGTGGTTTGGATGATGTTGCTCTTGGCTTGACTTTCTTGGTCTGAGTTTGCCATGGCGAGATGGTGGTTTGTGTCTGCATGGCTGGCAAGATCAGGTCTAAGTTCACTCTGCCAGATGCAAACCATGCCATCATGACCCTTCTGAAATACCTATCATATTAGGTAGGGTCATGGAGATATGACCTCCTAGTACTGTCATAGGGACGTGTCAGCTCCTGGAATATCTGCTCATTTTGTGCTGCAATGACTGCGCACAACAAATATATCACACCACAAACATTTCCACACCTTTGGATAGGGTAGTTCAGGCATATGGTGAACATGTATGGTGAAAACCATCATGAGTGGGATTGTGAGCATGTGCTATCAGCAGGGGATGAACTACACCACAACCAAAAACTGGCAGAATGGGTGACAGTTTCTCCCCTAGGTCAGCTGGGCACTCCCAGCCCAAAGTGTCACAGAAGACAACAGTTGGAGACTGCTTGACCGAGATGTCAACCCAGTGACAACCTGACCGTGTGTAGATAGATACAAATGGCCCTTTGAGACCCATGCCTATATTCACTACACAAATAACCTTGGAAATGTTTTTCAAACTTCTGCCCTTCAATTATCGTAGATCATCAGGGCTGGTAGCATTCAGGCAAAGGCTCAGGGTGGATGTAGAGGTGAGGTTGACTCTGTCAAGGACCCATATCACATGGCATGACAGGAGCCATCCCTCACGTCTCTTGCCTTTCATAAAGACGTTTAGTAGACAGTTTTCCTTTACCATCAGAAGTTGTGCCCTTCATGTTTGTTGTGGCTGGAGGTGAGCTCAGCGCTCCCTGTCGCTTCCTTTCTGCAGAGTGCAAGAAGAACCGCACCTGCCAACGCCAGTGGGCCGTGGCCCATTCCTACTGCGGCAGCTGCAGCCAGTGTTCCTCCGACTAGACTGTGCCACACGTCCACGAACACACCAGGCAAGTGTCCTGGGACGTCATTGCCTGCTCTCAGTCGAATGGAGGGATGCAGATCTGGTGATGTCCTAGATGCTCGAACAATGATAATAGCGACCTCTATTCGATAACTGGAGTTCAGTTCAAATGATTTTGTTTCTGGGGATTTGCAACCCAGGTGGCCAAATAGCAACGCCCAGTAAAAGTGTCATGAAGTGCTGTGACACCCAAGGATCGTTCTCCGGGCTTCCGCGTGACAGCGGGGTTTGCTGCTAACTGTTCAAACGTTCAAACGTTCCTCTTAGATAAGATTATACTTTCGTGTATAATCATGATGAGATTATTATTTCATTCCTGGAATCTGCAGTCTGCGATGCCTTCACTGAAAGTAATCATCGGAAAATCAGTCGAGAGATTATTTTGTATGTGAGCCGCTTTTTATTGTGTTTGTGTGTTTGTGTGTGTGTGTGTGTGTGTGTGTGTGTGTGTGTGTGTGTGTGTGTGTGTGTGTGTGTGTGTGTGTGTGTGTCTGTGTGTGTCTGTGTGTGTGTGTGTTTTTCTTTGTGGGTGTGTGTGTGTGTTTCTGTGTGCGTGCGTGTGTGTGTGTGTGTGTGTG
>JAWQFJ010000659.1:45000-55000 GCA_034096865.1 Theodoxus fluviatilis
GAGAGTGGGATCCTATTTTCCATATATATATATATATATATATATATTATGTCGCAAATTTCGTACGTGCTCGTAAATGGCAAACATGGTGTACAGTTACAGATCGGAAGGGAGGAGATGTTTTTTTCTTATTTTCGCCGATGACGTAGCACTGTGAACCGCAACCTCCATACGGCTGCAGACCCAGATTAATAACCTTGAGTATGCCTCAAAACTAGTTGGCCTTAAAGTAATGTAAACAAAACAAAAGTAATGGTTTTCCGACGAGGAGGGTTTCTATCAAAGGGAGAAAAATGGTTCCTGAACCATTTACTTACAAATACTTAGGTTAGGATATTCATTTACAACCAAACTATCAGAAACAGGTTCCCTCGGCTACATAGCAAACAAAAGCAAAATAGAACACTTTCTCACTGCTCAAAACAATTTGGACACTTTGCAGAGCTCTGCAATCATATAGTCTTTTTTAAATAAATGTTTGATGCACAAGTTTTACATATGTTACTGTATGCTTCAGAAATATAGGGAACATAAGAACGTCCGAAAGTGGAAATGTCCCACTTGTTTGCATGCAAGAGGTTCCTAAATGTTGATTTTCATACTCCAAATAGCTTGATATATGGGGAAATAAGTAGATTCCCTCTGGTCATCAACAGCACAATCCGAGCAGTGAAGTACTGGTATAAGATGTCAAAAATGTCTGATCACCGGTTACCTAAGCAAGCACTCCTTATGCTGTCCAATTCCAACATACCTGATAAATTCAACTGGGTGAAGTCCATTGAAGAATGCCTATGCAAATTGGGATTTTCCTATGTGTGGTACAACAGAGGCACAGCTGATGAGAGAAGTTTCTTGAGAAAGCTTAAGATCAGGCTCCAAGACTGCTATAGACAAGAGTAGAGTCACAAAGTCAGGGCTAGTGAGCGTTTTCCATTGTACAGAACCGTCAAACATTATTTCCAGTGTGAAAAGTACTTGAGCTCTCTAGAAATTACAAAATTCAAGGTAGCACTTGTTCGATTTAGATTCGGAAGGAATGACTTGAAAAGTAATGCGTTTGTCGATAGAGAGAAATATTGTCCATTCTGTACAGATCAGATTGAAGACGAAGCCCACTTCGTACTCAATTGCCATCTCTATACAGACCTAAGTGAAAAGTACCTATGCAGATACATCAAACACATGAATACCACAGGGCTCAATTTCACCTTCCTCATAAATGGTCTGGGGTACTTAAAAACAAAAAATGTTGCTATGTATGTATCCACTGTGCCTTGAAATATCGTCGGCAACATTTAGTATTTATAATACTGACAAAATACCACGTTTTATTGAGTACCGAATTCTTGTTAAAAAACAAACAAATATGGTTACCCGAACAATCACTGTCATGTTCTATGCTACATTAAAGAACACTGTGTAATGTAACCAATTGTCAACCCCAACCCCCCTTTCCCCATACCCCTCCCCCTCCCCTCTTCCCCACTACTCTTAATTGCTGTAGCATTGTGGCGGGCCGCCAGTCTAAACAATAAAGAAATCAATATTATCTCTCTCTCTCTCTCTCTCTCTCTCTCTCCTCCCTCTCTCTCTCTCTCTCTCTCTCTCTCTCTCTCTCTCTCCCTCCCTCCCTCCCTCCCTCCCTCCCTCCCTCCCTCCCTCCCTCCCTCCCTCCCTCCCTCCCTCTCTCTCTCTCTCTCTCTCTCTCTCTCTCTCTCTCTCTCTCTCTCTCTCGCCATTGCTTCCGTGGTGGAATCTGTAATATGTGATTATGACAACATGCTTGTCTTTAAGATACACGGGCAACTGTTCCACTGTGTTAAAGATGTATTGCTAGTATGCGTATACATTCCACCCTTGGGATCGCCATATTATGACAGTATGGTAGAAAGAAATGGCGTGTGCATACTTGAAGAGTGTTTATTGCAATTATACGCGCAGTATTCTGATTGTTGTGTTATTATCTGTGGCGACTTAAATGCTAGGACGGGTAACTCGACCGTGGGCAACCAGGATGGTTACGCGGATATGAGACAGGACATTCTCAATGAGTATCGGCACTCGCAAGACTCTACTATAAACGATTTTGGCCGTGCACTATTATCTGTGTGTCTGGGATTTGATTTGCATATACTGAATGGTACTGTGGAAGGCGACAGCGATGGCAGTTACACATATATATCACCATCTGGAAACAGTGTTATTGATTATTTTTGGTATCAAATGATTTTCTACCTTTTTGCATGTCTATGTGTGTTAGAGAAAATGTATTGTCAGCACATCTCTGTCTAGAGCTGAAGGTTAAAGGTGCTACTGTGGAGGCTGATGTTGCAGATGTATTTGTTACAAGTAAGTTGGTGTGGGATGAACGGACGTCTCACCGTTATGCTGATGAACTGAAGCAAAACTTCTGTGAAATAAACTTGGGTCCGCATATGACTATGGGGGAATGTGAGATAGATGATGTGTGCGAGAAGATTACTGGCTGCTTTGTACAGGCTGCTGAATTTTTAGAAAAGATGTGTCATACGGAAAAAGACGGTATGGACAGCCCTGGTTTGATGGGGAGTGTAGGTTGGCAAAGACTAAATTGCGTAATCTCCTTAGAAGGTACAGGCGAACCTTATCGTTCCCTTTAAAATTGGAGTATACAATATGCAGAAACCGGTACAAGAGTTTGATTGGTGCGAAGAAGTTACAACATAGGAATCAGGTTCTATCAAGAATAGTAGAAAACATAAATGACCCCAATAAATTCTGGAGACAAGTCAAACTACTGGCTGCAAAGAAATGTTTAGACAATCGTGTCAGTGTAGACACATGGTATACTCACTTTCGTGAGGTTTTCCAGATAACGAACTCTGTCCATATGTCACAATTTGAGGAAACTGCTGTCACATCATCTGAGGAAGAATTGTCCATATTAAACGCTGACATTACAGAAGATGAGATCACCACTGCCATGGCCAGGCTTAAGGGAGGCAAGTCGGCTGGTCCGGATGAAATACTAGCGGAAATGTTAAAATGTACACCCCATTCTGTTGTTCTATGGATATGCAGGTTTTTCAATATGATATTCACTAAAGGTCAGTATCCGAAAGTCTGGACCAGTTCAATTATTGTACCTATACATAAGAAAGGTGATCCATCCAATCCTGATAATTACAGAGGAATTTGTCTAACAAGTATCTTTTGTAAAGTGTTCACCTCAATTATTACTGATAGAATTGTGTCTTGGGCGGATTCAAACAACCTGATTGCAGAAGAACAAGCTGGTTTTCGAAAGGGTTACTCAACAGTTGATAATGTGTACATCCTTAATTGTATCATACGGAGGTACTTGAGCAGGAGGAGAAAGTTGTACTCAGCATTTGGGGAGTTCAAAAAGGCGTTTGATACAGTGGACAGAGAAGCAATGTGGAAGATGTTGAAATTATATGGAATGAAAGGGAAAATGCTTAAGATGCTTCAAGGCATGGACTCCTCAGTATGACACTGTGTCAGATGCAATGGTCAGTGCAGTGCTTCATTCGAGAGTAAACGGGGCCTAAAACAAGGCTGCAAAGCCAGCCCGATAATTTGTTCCTTATTAAGTTCATATGTAGCGAGGGACGTAAGTGAAAATGGAAAACATGGAGTACAACCCATGCCTGAGTTTGTCTCGGTGTTCCTCCTTTTGTTCGCTGATGACGTTGCACTTATCTCAGACACCATAGTTGGACTGCAAAACCAGCTGAACGTACTGGTAAAGGAAGCACGTAAACTTGGCCTACAGGTCAACTCTTACAAAACAAAAGTTGTCGTTTTTCGCAACGGTGGCTTTTTTTGCTGAGCACGAAAGGTGGTTTTTGGAGGGGAAGCAACTAGACGTTGTAAATGAATATAAATACCTCGGTGTAAGTTGTTCTACACGGCTGTCGTACAGCAGAACGCTACAGCTAGATCTGGCACAAAGAGCCAAAGCCGGTTTACTCCAGGTTAACAAATGCTGTAGAAAACTTGGATGTGTGTCGCCAGATATTTTTTTCAAACTTTTTGATGCCTAAGTTTTACCAGTTATTATGTATTCTGCGGAGGTGTGGGATATAAATGATTGCCCTGATATAGAGTATATCCATCTTCAAGCATTGAAGCGGTTTTTGCATCTACCACCTCAGACATCAAATGCAAATTTGCATACGGAGAGACAGGCAGGTACTCTTTGTACATCAATGCTAGATTGCGAGCACTAAAGTATTGGTTAAGGATTTTGAGAATGGACAATACTAGATATCCTCGCAAAGTGTATAATATGTTGTTGATGTCTGGAAAGAGTAACTGGGCAAGTCATATAAAAGGTATATTACATAAATACAATTTTGGCAATCATTGGGAAAGGCAGCATGTAGAGAATGAAAGGCAGTTCTTGAGGGATCTGAGGGAGCGTCTTCTTATGGAGTACAAACAGGAGTGGCCTGGCATTCTTAGAAGTAGCTCAAGGTATGCATGTCATAATCAGTTCAAATCTGCTCTCTTTAGGGAGCAGTATCTGTATTTCATCGACAAACAAACATTCAGAGATGTAATTGTACGTTTTTGTGCGGGAATCAGTGATCTGTACGTACATAAATATCGTTTCGTTAGTGATTCCGCCAAAACACTGCTTAGTCCATCATGCGGTGAAAAGGATGAGGAAGAACTACATTTCTTGCTCTGGTGTCCCGCCTACGAAAACCTCAGACAGAAGTATATTTATGATTTGTTTGACAGAGATTATCGCGTGGGTATCACTGACTTATTACGTACAGATGATGTCCATCTCATGAGGTCAGTTGCGATGTATCAATATTATGCCTTTAGAAGAAGACAAGATGCCATAAAAACAACCGTTGAGATGTTCGAACAATTAAGTTGTGATAGGCTGGTGACCTAACAAATAAAATCGTTCGTTCGTTCGTTCGTTCGTTTGTTTGTTCGTTCTCTCTCTCTCTCTCTCTCTCTCTCTCTCTCCCTCTCTCCCTCTCTCTCTCTCCCTCTCTCCCTCTCTCCCTCCCCCCCCCCCTCCCTGCCCCCCTCCCTTCCTCCCTCCCTCTCGTTGTGTCATGTTGTTTTACATGGCAATGCAGTTTTGATTCATATTGCAGTGTTTTACTTTTGTTACTTCAAGCAGCTTTCGCACGATGAGTCATTCAGCACGTGTGACCATACGTCACATGATGAAACAAATGTTCACTTTTTGAAAATCTGAGCCATGCATTTGCTCGTAAAAACATTTTCTTTCCAACGTTATAAAAAGCTTGAAATTATGAGAAATTGTGACACAGTTACGAGCTCCTGAAGTCTTGCACCCTCTGGAATAAAATTCTGAGATAAGAGGTATAACGGTTTAGGCAACGTGTTTAAGGCAACGTAGTGTTGTTATCAGGGGGTCCATTTGGAATGTAATATGTCAGCTCGGCTGACTCGCTGAATGGCTGCCAATAGCCAGCTCTGAAAAACGCCATGTTGTGTTGTAAACAAATGGATATAAATTATAATGTTCCAAAATCTATCAAAATGTTGATACCGACATACCTAATTCTATTTGGCCGATATCTCGAAATGAGGTTATTTGACGTCCGTCTTATCTTATTGTCGCAGTCACTAAATATACAATCCTTTCTCTCAGACAGACACCATTCCTGACCACAACGCAAGAAAATGGCGGATCAAGGGCAGGAAACTATCGTCACCAGTCCGTCGGGATCTCCACTCCCGAGTCCCTTGAGGGACCTCGTTAGGAGATTTCTGTTTCGTGGAGACTTACACGGTGCCGCTTCTGCCATTGTCCAGCAAGTTCTGTCCCAGCAGGTCTTTCCGCAAGGGTCCTCTTCAGGACTGGCACATAAGAAAGAAGAATCTCTGCAAGTTCTTCAGGCGGAGCGGAACAAGGTAAAGCCACGCGTATCGTCTGGTTCTCTACCCTCGGACAAGGATGACCCCGTTAAGGCGGGTCAAGAGGAGACGACGTGTGTCATGGACTATGGGCAACCAGTCCAAGATCTGGACGCATCAGACGAGGACGCAGAAGCTGATGGTCTTTGGCAGGCCAGTTCAGCAGACAGCGAAGGACACCTGGAGCGGTTGTCAGTAGACTTCGAAACGCAGACCCTGCTCGAAAATGTTCGGAAACGGCTGTGGCGCCAGGACCTCGAGGGAGCCGCCAGGGACATCGTCATGGACGCGGTGGTGCGGGCTCTGGCTTTGGAGCAGATGCAGGGCAAAGGCAGACCACACATGACGGAAGAGCAGCTGCTCAGAGCTGTCGTGGAAGCATCACAACATGGAAATAATCGGCAGCTCTCTCCCAAACGCCAGCTCTCTCCCAAACGCCAGCTCCGCCTCAGGTGCAACGAGAAGACTGATGTCCAAGAGTGCAAGCTTTATGGACAAGAAGCGCATGAGAAAGGTGATGATAGTTTGAGTGACGAAAGAAGAGTCTTCATCAGCACCTCACCCATGAGACAAATGGGCAAATTAAGGAAAGGTGATAATGACGTGGAAGAAATCCCTCGTCAGACCTACGACGACATTACCAAGGGAGAATGGCTCAAGAAGGAAGGTCATGGGGGCGAAGATGACGCAACATGTGCTTTGTCACGCCTGCAACTCGGTGATGACGAGAAATGCGTCATAGCCGGCCATCGACGTCTTGACGACGCCACGAGACTTCAACGAGACCTGGAGAATCATGGTGACTGGGGCTTTCCTAGCGACAAGATGGCCGCTGATGAAAAGGGTAAAGCCTGGAGTGTGGAGACTCCTCCGAAGTCACGCCAGCCCCGCTTCCCTCCGGTGAAACACAGACAAATCGTCACCACTCGCAGATCCGCCTCGCCCTCTAGGCAACACGAGGAGCGGAAGGCCATCCGACTTAGCGTTTCTGACACAGAGTTACTGACCCTTGCAAGAAAGGAGACAGAAATCAACAGAGACGCACTGCGAGCAGAACATGGGATAGATATCGTTTCAAGGTGAGTATTTGTCCTTTAAAAGCTGGCGGTAGCGCAAAGAGCACGAAATGGAGAAATGGATGGTTTTGGAGATGGAGCGAGATATCTGAGCCTATGTGTGTTGGTGGGAAAGAGTAAATGGGATGTACTAATACCGTAGACGGCAAACGAGCTTAAATGCATGTACAGCGGTAAGGTCTTTTGCATATGAATGTACATTTCACTGCAAGGTACCCAAGCTCAATATAAGAAACTGTGGTGAAAAATAGTAAGATTCGAGTTCACAGAGGCTGTTATCTGCAAAGGTGTGGGGGTGGGGGGTGAGGAAAGGGGGAAGGGAAGAGAGGGAAGGGGGGTGGGGGTGGGGGGAAGACGTCAGAAAATATATCACCTTTGAGCGACAGTTTCTTTCAAACCCTTTGGTAACATTTCGTTTCACCGGCAACATTAGAATGGATGATTCAAACACGCCACTTTTTTATGCCCAAGTTCTAAAGATCGCAATGCTTCTTTGTTGTTGTTTTTTGCATGGAAAATTCTATCATAGCAAAATTGATTAATTGCCTCTTGTGGGAGTGGGAATCCGGTCAACTAAATAATTCTTCTCTTTCCTTCTTCCTTTGACGACCAGCAAGAGCTGCGATTCCTCCAGTCTGAGAACTATCTCGCTTCGTGCTCACGCTTCTGTTTTTGTAGTTCCGTGGTGTGTCGAGATGAACTAGAGTCCCAGCTGGAGTACTGTCTGTGCGAGAAACCGAAAATCTGGAATGGCGAAATTCTACAGCTGGACAGGCCTACACTGACTCGGATTTCCAGCAATCTGCAGAGGAATCCTGACGTGCTTCAGCAGGTGAGAGTTACCTCTCTTTCCATCTTTCTGTCTTTCAGACTGCATAGAATCATCGATGTATTACTACGTGTAAAGAGTATTCCAGAAAAAGTTCTTGCACATAGCAATTACGACAGTTGTAACAAATCAGTTCTTTCGAGGCTGGTATAAAAGATATTACGGTGTGCTTTTAATATTTTAATTCCCTAGGGAAAAGTTCCTGCACAGAAGAAATAGCACATTAAAGATGTATTTTCTTCACGTTAATTTTTTTTAAAATTAAGGCTTCACTTATTCAAAAAGTACACAAACAGAGAATTTTGGGACAGAAAAGCTCAGACGAAAAGAAGTAATTCAGAGCCAGATTCTCTATCGAGCTTGCATCCAAGACTCACCAGTATCACATATTTGTAAATAGCATTCTAGAAAATGTTCTTAAACACATCAATTAAGAAAGAAGTCCTGCAACGAAAACAGTATTCTCTTGTAAAGCTGGCACAAAAGGCTCGGCACATTCTCAACTTTCAAAAATACACAAATAAAAAGTTCTTCTACGGAGAAGTCAAGAGGAAAAGTGTTCATAAGCAACAAAAAAGTGTGTCTGTCCTCTTCAGAACGATGCTAGGAAGCAGACATGTGGCCTGATACTATCAGTGACAGTTGGGTTTGATTGCTCTGACACAGGTATTGGGTGATACTGAGGGAGACTTTGGAAAACTCATCCTGTGTGCAGACTGCACCGCTGGTAACTACAAGCCGTCCCAAGATGCCCACCAAGGTATGTGCCCGGGGCTGGCTTCCCCACATTCTAGCTTGCAGCGTTGAAAGCTTAGTTTTAAAATAAATCAATGGATTCCAGCAGAATTCCATGAACTGAGCAAAAGCACACACGGTAAAGTGTTAGAAAATTTGTTATTATCGTAATAAAAGTTTCACCAAATTACCGCTTGTTTTAAAAGTTTGTTAATGTGTTTACCTACTTGGTTGTTTTCTTACACCTACTTGTTTCCTTTCTTCCTTTGTTCAAACTCCTTGTGATCTGATACGGCAAAAGATGCATAAACTCTCGGGTGCAAAACCCAGAAAACGCAGAAAAAGTGTCTCATCTGATTTTTGTCAAATTGAGCGTCAACAATTTTTTCTTTCTGGGACAATTTTCCTGGTATCTCCGTGAGCTTTGAGGATAGTTACAGTCTAAACAGTGGTTTAATTAAGAAGTTTAGAGAGTTTGTGACGAGATCACCCCCCCCCCCCCCTCCCCCCCCCCCCCCCCCCCCGCCAACCGTGTGGCCGTCAACCATGTTAAAAATAGTAACGTTAGAGTGTGTTGTGGCTCGCCAGCCATAGTTTCCACTGTGTGTTTGAGGGTTGAGTTAAGAATTGGTCCACCATGTCTCTCTACACGGTTCATAAGAGGCGAGCGACTAAAGACATCATAACTTGCCTTACATTTGCTCTGAACTGTTTTGGTGATTTTTGTGCTTAATGGCCTTGCATAGCCTAGAGGGGTTGCTGGGCAGTAAGACACTATCCATCTATCCAATCATCGCAAACTTGGTGCATGCTTGATGCTAGTGCGGAACGGAGACGTGTGATTGGCCCCCATTTTCAAAATGTGACTGAGGAATTTTTGGCGAATGACTTCGTGTTAATATGGGGACCATGTGATTGGACAGCGGGGTAGAGGGCACGTGGCCCAAGTGTTTCCATTGGATGGGAGAGCACTAGAATTATTGCTCTGGATATAAAAACCCTGAACGCTAGTGGCACGGGGCGCGAAATACAACCAACCACGGGAGACCATCACGCCACCTGAAGAGCAAGCATCTCTCTGCGCCGCTCCATCTGCAGTGCTAGCGTTCTCAGCTACCCCGCCGTTTGAAGCCAGCGTCCGAAATTACAGAGCGTCTCCGCTCCAGGCCACGAAGAACAAGCGTTTCACCGCTCCACGCTGTCCGAAATTATAAAGCGTCTCCTCTCCATGCTGTCCACAAGTGCAAGCATCTACCTCCAGGGTCGAGCCGAGTCATCGTGCTTGCCTGTGTCCGAGACTACGAGGCGTCCCTCTCTGTCTGCTCATCGACAGGGCGAAATTCACGTTCGTCGCTTGTGCCCCCGTTGACCCCCCTGGTCCCCTTTCTCCCACCCCCTCTCTCCCTTGCCTGCATCTCTAAAGCTGCTGCTACAGTCGTCCCGA
>JAWQFJ010000659.1:62500-112500 GCA_034096865.1 Theodoxus fluviatilis
CGTTCATTCACTCATTTGTTTATTATCGTTCATTCATTCACGTATTGTGGTATTCCCGCCCATCGGTTGGAGCGTCTGCTCTGTAGTTGCCTGCAGATGGCGGATGCGGCGTTCAAAATTGCACCAATCCCGGAGTTGCATCCTCGAGGAGAGTGCTTAACTCACATTAGGCTCGTTCAGGAGAGTGCTTAACTCACATTGGGCTTGTTCAGGAGAGTGCTTAACTCACATTGGGCTTGTTCAGGAGAGTGCTTAACTCACATTGGGCTTGTTCAGGAGAGTGCTTAACTCACATTGGGCTTGTTCAGGAGAGTGCTTAACTCACATTCAGGCTTGTTCAGGAGAGTGCTTAACTCACATTGGGCTTGTTCGGGAGAGTGCTTAACTCACATTCAGGCTTGTTCAGGAGAGTGCTTAACTCACATTAGACTTGTTCACTCACATTCAGGCTTGTTCAGGAGAGTGCTTAACTCACATTGGGCTTGTTCAGGAGAGTGCTTAACTCACATTGGGTTTGTTCAGGAGAGTGCTTAACTCACATTAGGCTTGTTCAGGAGAGTGCTTAACTCACATTGGGCTTGTTCAGGAGAGTGCTTAACTCACATTAGACTTGTTCACTCACATTCAGGCTTGTTCAGGAGAGTGCTTAACTCACATTGGGCTTGTTCAGGAGAGTGCTTAACTCACATTGGGCTTGTTCAGGAGAGTGCTTAACTCACATTAGGCTTGTTCAGGAGAGTGCTTAACTCACATTAGGCTTGTTCAGGAGAGTGCTTAACTCACATTAGGCTTGTTCAGGAGAGTGCTTAACTCACATTAGGCTTGTTCAGGAGAGTGCTTAACTCACATTAGGCTTGTTCAGGAGAGTGCTTAACTCACATTGGGCTTGTTCAGGAGAGTGCTTAACTCACATTGGGTTTGTTCAGGAGAGTGCTTAACTCACATTAGGCTTGTTCAGGAGAGTGCTTAACTCACATTGGGCTTGTTCAGGAGAGTGCTTAACTCACATTAGGCTTGTTCAGGAGAGTGCTTAACTCACATCAGGCTTGTTCAGGAGAGTGCTTAACTCACATCAGGCTTGTTCAGGAGAGTGCTTAACTCACATTAGACTTGTTCAGGAGAGTGCTTAACTCACATCAGGCTTGTTCAGGAGAGTGCTTAACTCACATCAGGCTTGTTCAGGAGAGTGCTTAACTCACATTAGACTTGTTCACTCACATTCAGGCTTGTTCAGGAGAGTGCTTAACTCACATTGGGCTTGTTCAGGAGAGTGCTTAACTCACATTGGGCTTGTTCAGGAGAGTGCTTAACTCACATCAGGCTTGTTCAGGAGAGTGCTTAACTCACATTCAGGCTTGTTCAGGAGAGTGCTTAACTCACATTAGACTTGTTCACTCACATTCAGGCTTGTTCAGGAGAGTGCTTAACTCACATTGGGCTTGTTCAGGAGAGTGCTTAACTCACATTGGGTTTGTTCAGGAGAGTGCTTAACTCACATTAGGCTTGTTCAGGAGAGTGCTTAACTCACATTGGGCTTGTTCAGGAGAGTGCTTAACTCACATCAGGCTTGTTCAGGAGAGTGCTTAACTCACATTAGACTTGTTCACTCACATTCAGGCATGTTCAGGAGAGTGCTTAACTCACATTGGGCTTGTTCAGGAGAGTGCTTAACTCACATTGGGTTTGTTCAGGAGAGTGCTTAACTCACATTAGGCTTGTTCAGGAGAGTGCTTAACTCACATTGGGCTTGTTCAGGAGAGTGCTTAACTCACATCAGGCTTGTTCAGGAGAGTGCTTAACTCACATTCAGGCTTGTTCAGGAGAGTGCTTAACTCACATTAGACTTGTTCACTCACATTCAGGCTTGTTCAGGAGAGTGCTTAACTCACATTGGGCTTGTTCAGGAGAGTGCTTAACTCACATTAGGCTTGTTCAGGAGAGTGCTTAACTCACATTGGGCTTGTTCAGGAGAGTGCTTAACTCACATTGGGTTTGTTCAGGAGAGTGCTTAACTCACATTAAGCTTGTTCAGGACAGTGCTTAACTCACATTGGGCTTGTTCAGGACAGTGCTTAACTCACATTGGGCTTGTTCAGGAGAGTGCTTAACTCACATTAGGCGTGTTCAGGAGAGTGCTTAACTCACATTAGGCTTGTTCAGGAGAGTGCTTAACTCACATTGGGCTTGTTCAGGAGAGTGCTTAACTCACATTAGGCTTGTTCAGGAGAGTGCTTAACTCACATTAGGCTTGTTCAGGAGGCGCAGCGCTGCGAAGCACTGCACAGCGCTGCACGTGTTTCACTCCTGAACAGCAATTTTGGGGCGTGATTCACTCAGCGCTGTGCATCACAGATCCGTGGTGATTCACACGATTTTCAAAATGGCGTCTTCGATCCCGCACTGGCCGTCGATGCGTAAAATAACCCTCAGGAACACCATTTTGGGACTGGAACGGGCTTTATTTGCCCCAAGGGCTCTGTATGCGCGAGTAATGGCAAGTAAGGATGACACAGTAGTGGACTTTATTCATGCAGAATACATTTAAACGTGCATAAACGATATATGTGGCAAAGAAAACACTTTCTTAGCGGCTCAGAAGATTTACCTCCCTTTTAACAAGTGAAGCGCTGCACTAAATCTGTAGGTGTTCAGGAGAGGCAAAGAGCGCTCAATTGCCAACATGAAGCGCTCATGCAGCGCTTTGTACTCCTGAACAAGCCTATTGTCTCTCCCTACCCAGGAGTAAAATCGGGTACCGGTGAGGGATGAGCGGGAAAATTGTGAAAGTAAACGTTGAGGCCTTCATTTGAAGTCCAGCTGCATGCTCCTTATGGAGATCAGATGATGGTGCGGTGATAGTGGGAACAGCCTGACGACCAGGAGGGTAAAGTGTGTGCTGTTTGAGCAACCATTGGTGGGTGAAAAGTCGCTATTTCAGAGCGCTCACCTATACATTCGTTTATTTAATCGTTCGTTCATTTCCTTCCTTTCTCATTTTCTATAGTATCCAGTTGTTCCCATCATGACACTGAATCTGATTCACACATTACGTCATCATGAACATTTTTCGTTCAAAAGTTGCCAAAGTAAAATCGGTTCTGAAACTTAATTTTCCGTTCTTTCATAATTCTTAAGTCAAATATCATAGTCAGTCGGCGATCTGCTAAGCGTACAATTCTCTACGTTTATATCGTTTCACCATTTTTCTTTCATTTCCCGTTTCACACATTGAACGTTTCGTTGATTTTTTTCCGCTAGAGAGGAACACAAGGCAGCATGGAAGAGACCCCCGTTCAAGAAGCACAGAACTTTTTGGAAGAGTTTCTTCCAATCTCTGGACACGGCCTTCGGCGATATGGAGGGGCTCTGGAACAAGTGAGCAGAGGAGTCAGTCCGCACGACTGACTTGCACTCCTTCTGCAACGTCGGGGTCAAGGCAGAACTGTCCAACAGCGTATTGAGAATGTGTCCCTGCAGCAGTCTAGCACTGTAGTGGAGCTGTGGGTCCACTTGTAGTGCTCTAGATCGCAATACAGCACTGTATCGAGGCTCCTTCAAAGCAAGAGTACATTGCAACTGCAATGGACACTGTTGCGCTGTTCTGCAAAACGACCATCGTAGTCTGAGGGGGGTGGGGGGTGGGGGTGGGTGGGGGGGACGTTGTTGTTAAGGTAACATGGCGATGGCAACAACAAAAATGTCGGAAGGTAGGCTTGAACTTGTTTGGTTTTTAATTTAAATAAAGGAAGCCAAATCGAGACGGCACACATTTATGTGGGGGGGTGTTTTAAGAACTGTCATGTATGCACAAGATACATCTAAACATACATCAAACTGTATCTTTCCCTGAATACGTTGCTGTTGCATTTTAAGTCAAACAGTGGATTTCCCGAGTGCTCATAGGCCAGGGAAACTGGGACAGCGCGCAGTTTGTCGCTAACCTTTGATTTCTTTTTTACTTTCTTTCTTTTGCACGATCGAAGAATAGTTTAGGGTTAGCAGAAAAAAAGGATCGGTGACATTACCGTAACCACAACTTGTGTGTGTGTGTGTGTGTGTGTGTGTGTGTGTGTGCGTGCGCGCGCGCGCGCGCCTAACCTTGCTGCAGGCAAGCATAAAGATCTAGCCTGGCTCTGTCGTAACTTGCAAGCTCAAAACCATTCACTGCATTTCTTCTCGAAATGAGAATCCGTCGTATTCACATGCAATATTAAAAAGAAATGTGTATTCAATTCAAGATCTGTTGCCAACTTTCGCGATGAACATTGAGAATTTGATGTGCCCCGTACAATCTTTTCAGACGTTAAAGAATGCCCGAAGTGTGCTCTTTGTCTTATCTTGGTGTCAGTGTCAATTCTCAAATGCCTCGTAACAATATTGCTAAGCTATCGTTTGAGACTTGCATTGTTTTTGTTCGGGAAAAACGTAATTAACAACGTGTTGCTCACTCGACAATGATACAATGCTTTGACGTTGAAATGGAATGTGTTGCAGTGTTGTGAAGCGTTGTATAGATTGAACATTTTCCAAGAATTCAAAACTTACCAGTTAATATAAAGACCAACAAAATACATAGTGTTCCTAGAATATATTTGTTCGTGCCCAAAAAGCATTTCTGACCGATAGCAAAACGATTTCCTTTCCAAAAGATTCAATGGTGTTTTAACAGCTGTACATATTTAAAACATTCATATTTATGTTTATCGGAAAAAATATAATACCTCACTATACATGTATACCTGATCACAATTCGTTAACAACCTTAACATGAATCCCTAAAATCGTTTACATGCACGCAGGCATGCACATACATGCACTCATGCACATAGGCAACGTAAAGACTTGCACGCACGCACGCACACACACACACATACACACTTTATTCTTAAATGTACTCGACCAGTCCCATTCTTGTGTAAGTGCAAAATAACAATTTGTCAGTGACACACACCACGGTGATGTCACCCGTCACTTAGTACTCCGCTCAAGGAAATAATAGTCAACATCTAACACTTCAGAACGGACAAAAATGACTTAACAGGGCTGCCTACCCTCCTTTTTCGATTTCAGTATTACCAAGTTCCAATTTCCGTATTTCAGTTCCGATTTCAGTATTAAACCATGCGACAGTGCAAGAAAACAAAGCAACTGTAATCATTAACCAGGGACCAAAAGATAAAACAAAACATACCTGATTTTATGTACACTATATACAATAGTTCTGCAGCTTGTTTACTGTGACAAAGACTGGTAGTAGGCACTTTTCAGGCCTTTCAGGTCTTTGACACTGTAGTTTCTGTCAAGGGCTTGTCCAGGCCTGGACTTGGCTACCACCAAGGCCTCCAAGGTGTCGGATCCCATGCTGCCTCTGAAGTGTGTTTTGTTCTTTCTCACGACTGAGAAAATGCGCTCACAGTGAGCTGATGAGTGAGGGATTGTCATTATGGCAAGCATAACCATGGGGAGGTGTGGGAAGAGGAGGTCTTCCCCTACACCTACACTCAGTTTGTCCAATGCCGCCATTGGGAGGTTCAGTTCTACTGTCAAGTCTACCATCATCGCCTCAGCTCGAATTACGTCGATGTCGATTTGGGACACTTTCGAAGGAGGCGGTGTAAAATATTCACTGATAGGTTTTTGCGCTGCTGCGACCTTCTTCTCCTCATTTTTCTTCACATGCTTTGGGCCTTCAACATGCCTTTCGATATCGTTGGCGCCACCACTGGAGATGCTGAACTGGTTATCACAAGTCGTACATTTGACAGTGGAGTCAGTGGTGCCGCGGACTATAAATGGATACTTCTCCGTGTACGCTGGAATGTAGACCTGCGACCTCCGCTGTTTCTTCGATAATTCAGAAACACAATCGCTTGGCTTTCGTTTTGACGCCATTGTTGCACATGAACACTGCACATACCGGCACTCTCCGGAAAAACACTTCGTGCGTTGCGCTTGCGCACTGTACGAAAATGACGTCACTCGGCAATTTTCGGAAATATTTTCGCGCGCTGCGCCTGCGCATTACAGAACAAACCCATTCGGCAATCATCGGTAGACTGCTTCGGAAAACGATTCGCGCACAGCCACAGGCCAACGATTTTGGAAATTATTTTATTATAGTTTTTATTTTGATATTTCCGGAACGCAAAATAAACTCCCGTATTTTCCGGAACGCTCGCCGATTTTTTTTAATTTCCGGACAAAATACGGAATTTCCGTACGGGTAGGCAGGCCAGACTATGTACACGAGTTAACTATTGGAGTTGAAATTTTATGTATGATCGTGAGATTGAAAGCGTAAGATAAAGTGGCAAATCAGTGCAACGCATTTTTGTATAGTTACGTAGACAGAATATTCTGCAAAACTACAACAATAATACACTCCAGTACATTTTCCTCCCAATGATAAACCTAAAGCTGACTACCATTGCATAGCTGAAGCGCTGCATGCGCAATAAATATCCAGGCTACGAAATATCTCGTCCACAGTCATTTCGAAGACTCGCAGTCTTCCATGCTAGTGTCCCAAGTGTTCTGAATGTGCCCAAATGGAACAGCGAAATAAAAATCACCACGTAACACAAGGTGGGGTATATCGCCTTACATACGCAGTCCTCCAGCATAGACACTCAAATGAATGCCTGTGTACCAAGTCAGTGAAAAGAGGTAAGGCAAGCAGAGACATACACAAAGGGCAAGAAAGAGAAGATTTATCTCGTCGCAGTTTGATGATTGCCCCAAAACTTGCTTGATGGAGTCGTGGTGTCTGTCTGTCATTGCCATTCAGCAGTTGGTCAGTTTTACTAGTATTTATACAATACCGCTAGGTCGGAGGGTTAAGAGCTGAACATTTTTCGTTGTCACTCTCTCTCTCTCTCTCTCTCTCTCTCTCTCTCTCTCTCTCTCTCTCTCTCTCTCTCTCTCTCTCTCTCTCTCTCCCTCTCTCTCTCTTTCTCGTTTTATCTCTGTGTGTGTGCGGGCGTGTGTGTGTGTCTGTGTGTGTGTGTCTGTCTGTGTGCGACGGGGGAGGAGGAGTTGCAGACGACCGCATGTTGTGTGTGTGTTCGTGCTTGCATGCGTATTCCCTCAGATAATTGGTCGCGCTGTATAAGTTCCACATAAAAGTTTTCGTGAAGTACTGAATACGCTCGTTCCTCAAAAACGTTTCATTCATACATGTATACACGTCAAGAGACTAGTGTCAGTGTGCACTGATTGGAAGAAACAGTGTGATCAGCTCGGGAAAATATCCTATCTATACACTGCGGCCAGCTTGGGAAAATATCCTATCTATACACTGTGGTCAGCTCGGGAAACATCCTATCTATACACTGCGGTCAGCTCGGGAAAATATCCTATCTATACACTGTGGTCAGCTCGGGAAAATATCCTATCTATACACTGTGGTCAGCTCGGGAAAATATCCTATCTATACACTGCGGTCAGCTCGGGAAAATATCCTATCTATACACTGCGGTCAGCTCGGGAAAATATCCTATCTATACACTGCGGTCAGCTCGGGAAAATATCCTATCTATACACTGCGGTCAGCTCGGGAAAATATCCTCTCTATACACTGCGGTCAGCTCGGGAAAATATCATATCTATACACTGTGGTCAGCTCGGGAAAATATCCTATCTACACACTGCGGTCAGCTCGGGAAACATCCTATCTATACACTGCGGTCAGCTCGGGAAAATATCCTCTCTATACACTGCGGTCAGCTCGGGAAAATATCCTCTCTATACACTGCGGTCAGCTCGGGAAAATATCCTCTCTATACAGTGCGGTCAGCTCGGGAAATATCCTATCTACACACTGCGGTCAGCTCGGGAAAATATCCTATCTATACAGTGTGGTCAGCTCGGGAAACATCCTATCTATACACTGCGGTCAGCTCGGGAAACATCCTATCTATACACATGCATGGCCTCCGCCAAGGAGGTTATGTTTTCCTCACGGTTAGTTTGTCAGTTACCTCCGCCTCGGTAAGTTAGTTATTCGGCGAAATAATTTTTTTAATCAAAAAGAATTCTGGTTAGATTTGATGCAAGGTCAGAGTTTCACCCAAGGAACAATCCTTTATTTTACAGAGGTCATCTGTTATATCGATGTAAAATTACAACCATTAAAAAAGAATGTAATATCATTCATCATGAAGTTAATGACGTCAAACTGTTGATAACGCCAGAGTATGCGTTTCGCAATCAGAGACTGCCAGCAGGCATGGCGCGAAAATGAACTACGCTTTGTAGCTTCAGGCCTGGCTGGCTGAACATACAGACCATGGAAGAGAAATTGTGGCTTCCTTGGTGGAGGTTTGCGCTCTCATAGTGCTCTCTAATTTTTCATGGCAGTCACGACGGGTACTGGGACTGACGCACTGCTGAACACCTCACTACTCAGCTTATTTTCGGTGCTTCGTTTGAGCGCGGGGAACCAACGTACACAGACATGAGCTCTATGTCAACCAGTGCCTCGCCTTCGTGTAGCAAAATGCACGGCTACTTCACACGACAGCCGTACTGCAAAATGACACAAACAGTCAAGGTCTGCCTTGCGTGTACGAAGGCATTAGACTCTCCATCGAAACAACGCCATTTTGCGAGGTCCACACACATACATGCAGAGCTAACGAGTACAGAAATACAGACTGTCACACTGAGAACCATATGATCGTTTCTAGCAATAGCACTGGTTAACCATACTGTATTTGGTAAAATCTCGGCCCAGTGCATGCACAGATGAATGGGGCTGACACAAGGTCTTATCTGTACAAGAAGTACAAAAGGAGTCTCTCTACCTGACAATGTCAGACTTAGACAATCTGAGGCGGTGGCAGAGCACAAGCAAGTGCCAGAGCAACGCCCTAGGAGGCAACGAAATCCCACCCTAGTCGACATATTTCTCGGCATCAGCGAGGGCTTGTTTGGCTGAGGTGTATTCGTTTGTGTCCGCCATGTCTCCCCCCCTGACTTCACCTGCAAACAAACAAAATGTGGCCATGCATCAGGAGGGGGTCCTCATAACGAGGGAAGCAATGTTTCGATATGAACAATAAGAGCTACACTAAGAGCGTGCCTTAAGAAGTCTAAATGGGCTCTGGCCCAGCGCTGAAGACGCCCATCTGCTCTCGTTTGCAGGTTTGGTGTTCAATGCTGCTGGGATCCTTGAGTAGCATCCGTGGGCAAAGCTTCTATCTACCCAGGAGTGAAACTGGACACCCGTGAGGGCAGTGGCGGCACACTGTAGTGCAGTTGCCAGTTCTATTCGATGTGGCAGCAAACTTAGCAAAACAGACATGTATACGAACATACTTCGTGAATTTTATGTTTTCAGATATTAACTCCAATCCACTGTATCTGTTGGATTGTTTCTAGAATCAGTTGTTATTGTTTTTTGACTCACATGCGAAGCAAAAGTGAGTCTATGTACTCACCCGTTTCGTCCGTCCGGGCGTCCGGGCGTCCGGGCGTCCGAAAACTTTAACGTTGGATTTTTCTCAGAGACTATTAAGTCTATCAATACCAAATGTGGCATGATGGTGTATGATGACAAGGCCTCAAAAAACATACACAGTGACTTGTCCTTGCTTCAAGGTCAAGGTCGCAGGGGCCATAAATGTTGTCTAAAAAACAGTCATTTTTCACATTTTCTCAATTTTCTCTGAAGTTTTTGAGATTGGATACCTGACCTATATATGGTATATAGAGCAAAGTAAGCCCTATCTTTTGATACCAGTTTGGTTGACCTTGCTTCAAGGTCAAGGTCACAGGAGCTCTTCAAAGTTGGATTGTATACATATTTTGAAGTGACCTTGACCCTGAACTATGGAAGATAACTGTTTCAAACTTAATAATTATGTGGGGCACATGTTAAACTTTTATCATGAGACACATTTGGTCACATATCATCAAGGTCAAGGTCACTTTGACCCTTATGAAATGTGACCAAAATGGGGTAGTCAACCACTAAAAGTGACCATATCTCATGGTAGAAAGTGCCAATAAGCACCATTGTGCTTCCTATGTCTTGAATGAGCGACTTTTTTTGAAATTATCTCCCTTGCCGCCGCTTGGCGGCGCGTCGGCTCCAAGGGGCTTGGTTGGTACACAGGACAAGTTCTTTCGCTTAGATTAGACCTGAGTGTTCGAGGTTTTTTAATTGTTTTCTTGCTGTCGCTTTCAAATCTGTTCTCAGTACTAGGCTGGCTGGTTTACTTAGATGTGATTTTTTTTTAATGCGTGCTAGCTGATATTAGGTTTAGAGCTTGAATTTTCAATGATATTACGCTTACAACTCCAGTGTTCGAACCAATGAAAACCACGGAAAGAGATGGCCGTTTCGTTCCTTGCATCTCATTGGCCAGCTTGTCATGAGGTCAGCCTGATCACGCGCTGACCTCATGACAGTTGTAAGCGGAAAAAGCGAGTTGTAAGCGTAGATGTGATTTTTTTAATGCGTGCTAACTGATATTAGGTTTAAAGCTTGAATTTTCAATGATATTACGCTTACAACTCGCTTTTTCCGCTTACAACTGTCATGAGGTCAGCGCGTGATCAGGCTGACCTCATGACAAGCTGGCCAATGAGATGCAAGGAACGATACGGCCATCTCTTTCCGTGGTTTTCATTGGTTCGAACACTGGAGTTGTAAGCGTTATATCATTGAAAATTCAAGCTCTAAACCTAATATCAGCTAGCACGCATTAAAAAAATCACATCTAAGTAAACCAGCCAGCCTAGTACTGTGAACAGATTTGAAAGCGACAGCAAGAAAACAATTTAAAAACCTCGAACACTCAGGTCTAATCTAAGCGAAAGAACTTGTCCTGTGTACCAACCAAGACCCTTGGAACCGACGCGCCGCCAAGCGGCGGCAAGGGAGATAATTTTAAAAAAGTCGCTCAATATAGTTTTGTGTTGCATGACCTTGGATGACCTTGACCTTGGGTCAAGGTCACATGCATTTTGGTAGGGAAAATGTGTAAAGCATTCCTTAGTGTATGATGTCATTGGTAGGTTTAGTTGTTTGACCTTGACCTTGAAGGTCACCTGAAGGTCAAGGTCATATAAAGGTCAAGGTCAAGCATGTGAGTCGTATGGGCTTTGCCCTTCTTGTTGTTTGTGTGTTGTTGCTGGTTTTTTGAGGGGGACTGTGTGCTACCATGGATATTACATCTTCTTCAAATGCAATTGTTTCATTTGAATCATCATAAATCCTTCAAGGTTGCTGAAAGACATGCTCACATAAGAGGTAAGCACAGAGGCAACAATAACTGGACAAGGCAAATTCTGAATGTGGTTTTAAGTAACAAGCTTCTCCTATTAAGCAGGCTGGAGACCAACTGACCCCCAATTTATTTTTTTTTAATGGCCGGAGTTCTGGGCGGCCTGGGCTGCTGTGGGGTGATGATGATGATGATGATGATGATGATGATGATGATGATGATGATGATGATGATGATGATGATGATGATGATGTCTACTTGTATAGCGCACGTATCCATGCTGGCAGCATGCTCAAGGCGCTTGAGCCGATGTTGAGGCTGTCTCTCAGTGTGTAGTGTCTCAAATCAATGAGACCAGTCTCCTGCTGCCAAGGGCGCTGGCACACTGTTTTCCACAAAGGAGAAATTGTGCGTGCTGGGTGTTTTTACTGTGGCCGACACCCACCCGTCGAGGACATGGGCGTCAGGATCTTTATAGTGCGTGATTTTGCTGTTGTGAATGCGTATCACACACTAGACCTCGGTTTATTAAGGTCTCATCCGAAGGACCTGGGGAGAGGCCCTGAGGAGGGCCGTTTGGTAGCCCTAAAGAGGGCCATTTGGTACCCGGTTTCACTCCTGGGTGGGGAGAAGCAATGGGAGTTAAGCATCTTGCTCAAGGATGCAATTCTGGGGACCGCGCAGCTTCGAACGCCGCACCCACTGGCCGCAAGCGGCTGTAGGTCCAATGGGGTGCAGGGGCAATGCCATAATAAGGGGTCCTGGGGGGTGGGGGGTGGGGGTGGGGGGTTTCCGGCCGAAAGCGGGTTTGAACATTGTTGAAGATCATTCTGTGATCCCTCATGCTAGATAAATTACCATGCAGCATGCGTTCAGCGAAACCACTGTCCTCTGAAAGAGCGGAGTCACAAGACAGAAAACAAGTTTGTTACGCAATTTTGTTGGCTCTGGGTGTTTCTGTGTTTTTTCTCGGAAGACTTTTTCCTCTTCGGAGATCAGAAACAATTCATCGAAAATTTGCGGATTCTCAGAGATTTCTCCAGTCTGCTTAAGCAGGTGTGTCATGAAAGGAAAACATTGGAGGTGCTTACGTGTGTATGTGTTTGTGTGTGTGTGTGTGTATAAGTGTGTGTGTGAGTGAGTGTGTATGTGTATGTGCGTGAATGTATGTGTGTATGTATATGTGAGTGTGTGCGTGTGTGTGTGCGTGTGTGTGTATATGTATGTGTGTATGAATGTTTGTATGCGTGTGGTGTTCGTTTGTGTGTGTAGATATGTGCATGCATGTATGTGTGTGTGTGTGTATGTGCGTGAATGTTTGTATGTGTGTGTGTGTGTGTGTGTGTGTGTGAGTGCATGCCCTTGTAATTATTATGTGATATATACAAAATACAAGAAAGGCATCCGTGCCTACGAGTTTTCCCTCTGTCCTGTTAACGATGGCTAGTACGTGGTGGATTAAAATGTGGGGGAAATGTTTCCTTCAGATCATCCCCCTGTGGGCTGGGTGTCAGAATACATGCACTGCGTCTTCCTACGCGATTCGTAAGAGGCGAATAAATAAGGACATCGTGACTTGACTTACGCCTACTCTAAACTGTTCTAGTGATTGTCGTGCTTAATCTGAGCTCGATACTGACCGTGACCTCGCAATGTCCCCTTTTCTGTTGAGCTCACTGGCGTGCCGTCTCAGCAGCCTTCAACGGACCAAAGATTATAAGTTACAGAATATAGTCTTTGAACGGACATTAAGACTTTTCAAGTCGACAGAACACCCGTCAACAATCCATCTAGCCTTCGTCCATCGTAAAGACCACAGATCCTATGGCTCTCCCCATATCAAGCTCAAGATGGAAAATTTGTACCAAATGCCAATGTTTCCCAGCTACCCATATCCACCCTTCTCCACCAACAGAGTAGAAACCGCTACTGGTTTCTACAATAATAGCTTGCAATGATGATGATGATGATGATGATGATGATGATGATGATGATGATGATGATGATGATGATGATGATGATGATGATGTTGATGATGCTGATACCTCTTATTCCTACTGCTACTACTACTATTTGCCAAGTGTCCAAAGTTTGAAGCCGATTTCGTTGATCGCGTTCTTCAAGTCCGATGTACATTTAGACGAAGTAGACCGAAGCTGCATCCTGACAAATCATTGGATCGCTCTTTTGTCTGGGAGTCGCGGAAAGTCTAAGCTGTAATTTCATAATCGACTCCACTTCGGCTTATTTCTACGCAACAGTCCCCGAACCTAAGTTCGCTTTATCCACTTCGACCTTCTTTCACTGCGGACACTGTGCTCAATCAGAACACACCTCGAATCAGGGACCTCGCCACCGAGTTGCAATCATACCATGAGGTGACCATGACAGTACGCAGATGTGAGTTCTAGCTTTCAAGTAACCTGACCACATCTTCAAGACGACCCGCCTCTCCACGTCCTTTTTCATCTTTCCTTTTCTTTCTTATGATATCGAGAACAACTGCACAGCAAACCGATCCTCTGGAGACAAAGCAGTGCCTTTAGTTTCTACAAAATCACAGAAACACAAGGCAGCATTTCTTGCAGGCAGAGAGCACAAAGCATGCAAACTCCTCTCCGTACCGTCACACTGCAGCAAGTGTGCTGCATTATCAAAAGAACAGCCTCACTTCCTTCAACACAACTGCTTGTGATCCGAACAGAGCATTCTTGCTCACCAATTCATTTCAAGGCGAAGTTTCAAACAACCATTCCAGAACATTCGAGATCGAAACGCTGAATGACTCAAACGCTAAAGGAGGCATTTTAAATGTCTCATACCTGGAATGGGTCCCTCGAACATTTGCTAGCTCACTCACTGACTTTCACTCTTTCACTCAGCCTCCACCTGTTCACTCTAGGCATGGTGGTCTGACAATTTCCAAGACGTCGGTGGTGTCGCAGATGGACCCGCGTTTCAAATTGAGATGGTCAAAGCCTGTGATGACGAGGGCAATCCCAATCAACGGGTGCTCTGATGCATAATTTTCGTATAGGAAATTCCTTGTGAGAGGCAAGCACGCGTTGATCTGTCGTCCGTCCCTCCGTCTGTCTCTAACTGCCGCACTCCAGAAAGTGTGGTCAGTAGTATTAGTAAGCTGTTGCCAATTGACGGTATCGTTGCCTTCAAGAATACTATCTTCCAAGCGTTTCAGTTATACACCAGCCCTTAGCTTCCAATTGACGGACTCTGAATTGAAGTGTTGCGCACGATCTCTTCGCAGTGTCCTGTTGTACGGGGGTTCTCATAGCTTGCGCCGGGATGTCAAAGTTCACAAACGCTGGCGGTCGTTTTCGATAAACTTTATTCATGCACTGATCGCTACACAGCGGTGACAATCAGTAAACAGCAATCGTCGTTACAACTTCACTCTACGCGCAGTGCCGCAGAGGACTCACTCCTTACAAAGGAGGACTTGTTCATCCTCTAGTTAAGCTCTCACCTTAACTCTGTCTATCTGCTCTCTCGTGTGTGTGTCTGTCGGGCTTATATACCCTCTACACAGGTTCCAGACACTTCCAGAAAAGCGTACGGTCTACTCCACTGCCTGGAAATTTCACGAATGACGTCACGTGACACAGTCGACAAATTTAGCCCGACTCAACCATGTGACTGGGCAACGACCTAATGAAGAGACGGATGTAAACAAACCAATTGCGCTATGATCTTCTTGTATGATCTAGAACCTTCACAACAGAAGCTTGCTTTGGCAACCTGTTGCCGTCTATTCTCTCTGCACACCGGGGAGGAGCTATGCCCAGAATGTTTGCTCCACCTTTAATCCAGGGATTCCTAAACCTCCTAGCGTGGCTGGCCCTACACGGTTCGAGCTTCTCCAGGCAATCTGTTCAAGAGATTTCCACAATGAGGGGAAGAGGTGGAACCGTTCAATTGTTCTCCCCCCCCCCCCCCCCCCAACTGAACAACACACACACACACACACACACACACACACACACACACACACACACTCGAAGTGCACTAACCAAAAGGTTAGAGACCACAATCAACACAGCAGCTAAAATCCCAACACATCTACTTCTTGCTCAATGGAAAGGAATGCCCACAGGCAATCGGCCTGGGCCCGTATTCACAACGGCGATTTATCTTTGTAACACTCGATTTATCCCCTAGCCCCGCGCTATCTTGATCGGTTAGATAAGGTACGCTCGTCAGAGGATCCTAGGTTGCGCTTTGCTATATATACTGGTTTCCAGCCAAGGGAGAGCGGAACAGGCAGTTGGAATCGTCTGAGTTTAGAGATAAATCGGAGTTAAAATAAATCGCCGATAAATCGCCGTTGTGAATACATGCCCTGAACACTAAGTTTTTCTATTTAATGAAGTCTCCGCAATTTTTTTAATCGGATCACACAACTCTTGCATAGTGAATATGCCCTAATATGGCAAAAATAATAACTTAACACCACTTAGGCAAATTTTGCACATATTTCACAATATAAGGATAAGGCAGATTAAACAACTATATACATATCATTCAAGATGCACTTGATGTCAATCAATATCTTTATTATTAATTGTCATTGGGAAACATTATCGTATACGGATGGATAATGATAGTACATTCCCACAAGTCAGTTACGGATACAAAAGAGAAAACGGAAAAAGAGGATAAATAAAGATTGTAAATGGGATTTGTAAAAAGAACAAAATACATTATACCATTGATTTTTTTAAGAAGAAAAAAATGTCACCAAGGGAAAAACTTATTCATCTTCCTAAGAGTTTATATCTAAAGTGTTGCAAGTTTTCATAACACCACGCTGAAGCCAGGAGGAAATTCTCTGATCATATCACAAAGCATCAACAGTTTCCCTCATCTGTTGCAACTCTGAATCACTACAAATCTATTCATAAGACTTTGCATCATTTCTGAATCTCAGGACTTCATTCAGCAAGAATAGCACCCTTCATAGGAAGAGAGAAGTACAGCAAAAGACAGAAAAGTGTCCATCACTGCCGTGGTGACAGCTAAAATCCCTAACTTTAGCACAGTGATATGCTGAGATAAGAACTGATAGTGAAGAGCTCACGTAGTATATGTGCCCCATATGATCCATCCATTCATATGCTTTATTTCAAAGATGGAACGACCCCATTGCACTTGTTGAATGGAGATACTGAAGTTTTGTTCTGATAAGCATTATCAAAACTGAATGGTCAGAAATAAAGAATAAATATATAAATAAATGAATAAATAGCCAAGTAGAAAAGATCACAGAAAGACAAAAATACCTATGTGAAACATTATGAAGCTATTTTACAGTCAGATATCCTTCTCATTCTCATACCCAATCTGTAAATTCCTGACTAGCACGACCTTCAAGGTTTGCTCATACATTTCCTGTGATTTTAGCAATATGATGACTTGGGTGCTGCGTGTAACTTATTTGGTGATTGTGCCTGCATTACGAAGCCTGCTGCCAATTAGCTGTCATGGAGTTCAAACCAAATGGAAGGCACTGGGCAGTAACTATCTATTTCTTCTTTACATTGCATCACTTACCTTTGGTATCACATGTTAGACTTAGTGTTCCTGTAAGCACATTATTCTCCACTTATTAGGCTGTACTGACAACCAGTCTTGTTCTAATTTTTGATTAACTTATATTTACTTGTTGTTCAAGTTGGGTATATGACAGCACCAATCTGAACAACATACTTCTGCAAGAATTGATATCTAAAAATGCTCCATAGAAAATATTAATACACGTCTAACTTTTTAATCTGTTGAGTATTGTAAATGGTTGAGGAATTTTGAATATTGAGACATGATGTATAGTAAATTTCAACAGAAAGAGGAAAATGAAAATAAATATGAGCCATTTAATGAAGAACTTAACAAAATCACAAGTGATTCTTAACAAATTGACAAATAATTCCAATGAAAATAACTTAGCCTGAATGGACAGTATACAAAGACATTTTTTGGTTTCATACAATATTTGTGCACGATCAAATTACTTATTCTTACCTAGTTTGCAAACCAAGATCTAATACACAAAAGTAATAATTCAATCTAAATGCATAGTTACATGATATGTTGAGGTAATATACCACTGTGCGCAATTTCGAACTACACATTTTTTAGATTACATGTAGCTAATAAATAATGACCACAACACTACAAGAACATTGTCAAAACTACATTTAAGAAATACATTATTTTTACAATCATTTTGACGAAATGCTCAACAGATCACTTGCATCAATAGTGAAAAATATACTTATGTAGAAAAATCTTCCTCTATCCGCATGTGTTTTTATTGCATGCACGCACAGACATACAACACACACACACACACACAATAAAACGTAAAACCATGCTCGCTTACACACATATCTAAATCCCCATGTGCATATGCAAACCAAGCCACATATGCCAACTCCACAAATTGAAACAAACCTTTCTTAAAATTTACACATTACAAAAAACGTTTTAATTCAATCAGCTCCCAATCAAGCCACAACATCATCCATTGAGATTTCAAGAAAATTTTGACATAAAGGTGCATCCCACTCATAAATCAAACAGCAATTATAAAAAAAGATCATTAGCAAATAATGACTCCAACCTAAAAAAAACTCTCAATTTTTTTACATGCCATAATCAAAGGTCACTAGTGAAAAATATCTTGTTTCTTTACCTTCAGCTTCTTCATTATGTGACACATCAATACTCCAAATGTTTCCTACAGAAAATACAAGAAACTGACACTTTAAAAATCTGAATGGTAACCCAAAATAAACAATGTGCTGTTTGATTTATGAGTAGCATATTAATTAAAAACACTTTTAATATACATACATATAACAAAAATCACTATGCCAAAGATAACCTGCTTCAGAGTGCAGTAAGGAATTTGCGTGTTTTTTTTTTAAGGGAAAACTTAACTTTGGAAAGTATAATCAAAATGAAGAAAACTTTGGTTTGCTACAGTTTGTGATAAGTACAACTTTTTAAATTCTATAAAAGTTCTAACTGCATTTAAAAAAAATCAATATAATCCTCTCTCTCTCTCTCTCTCTCTCTCTCTCTCTCTCTCTCTCTCTCTCTCTCTCTCTCTCTCTCTCTCTCTCTCTCTCTCTCTCTCATATATCACACACCTCTTGACAATTTCACTCACATTTGCAACTTTCATTTTTAATCCAGTCAAATACACAATGTAACTAATGTGCTATATAACCAGATCTTTCATCATCTGCAAAGAATTCATCAAATATATGTCATGACCATCACAAACATGTGGAGAATATTATACACTCTGACTTCTCATCATGACCACAGAGTTTGTTTCTATTCCTATGACATCTTATAGTCAGAATACATTTCATCACTGAAAGCAAACGGGTTAGTGTGTCAAACATCACACACTGTGAGATGTGCTTCGCAAACGTGTCACTCTTCATCTTCTTCAGCTGACTCTTGCCATCTTTCAAAACCAATTCCAACAGGAACTTCTCTGTTGGGAAGATCCATTACTGTCACCCTCAGTGGTCAAATCCATAGAAGAAAGTGACAGGAACAAGACGTCATGACCTTGGATGGTCCTTGGCATTGCACAGAAGCAGTGGACAGCCAAGCTACAATGCGTCTCTGCAGCAAACATGCACACACAAGCACACAGCACGGTGCAGGTGAAAGGGTCAAGGCCAGTGGAGTTGCTTGCTTTACTTGATTAGTCACTCCTGGTGGTGGGCTGTGTGAAAGGTCGCCAGGGCCAAGGTCATGCCCTGTCAAGGGCACGGGGGTGACGTTGGGTGAAGGTCAGCCTCTACCTCATGCTCTTACCAGGGTTGGGGGCACGAGGTATGGGGCCGGCCTTGCCCTTCGCCTTGTTCTGTGTCCCGCCCTTCCCTGCAAAGGTCAAGGTCATTTCAATCTCAGAATGGGCACAAGCATACAACGTTATAACATTCTACTTGTAGTTGTCGCCATTATCATTATAATGATCATTCTCAGCAGCAGCAGCAGCAACTTCACTTAAAAGCACAGATGACTTGTTTCCACAGCTGCCTGGGGAACTGCGTAACAAGCAATCTTATTCCCAACTGCCCACAAACCCACACAACACTGCCGAGGCAGGATTTGTCGGCAGATAATTGTATGGACATTCTGTGGACAACATATTCTAGGCATCCACCTCCCCTCCCCCCCCCCCCCCCCCCCCCCTTCCTTTCTGAAAATTACTATGAACTTGAACTTTGTGGCCAAACAAAATTCTCAAGCTGCTTACCCAGTCTCACACAGCATGAGCAACGAAAAGGACAACATCTTAAATGTAAACAAGAAGGGCAAAGCCCACACGACTCACATGCTGAGAGGATGTGAAAAATGGCTGTTTTTTAGACAACATTTACTGCCCCTGCGACCTTGACCTTGAAGCAAGGTCAAGTCACCATATGTTTTTTGACGCCTTGTCATCCTACACCATCATGCCAAATTGGGTGTTGATAGACCTAATAGTCTCCAAGAAAAATCCAATGTTAATGGTTTTTACGGACAACAGGATGCCCGGACGTCAGGACGGACAACACGGGTGACCTAGTATGAAAGTATAACATGTGTACTACAATCTTATGAAGTTTGGAAGAGTTATCTTCCATAGTTCAAGGTCAAGGTCACTTCAGAATATGTATACAATCCAACTTTAAAGAGCTCCTGTGACCTTGACCTTGAAGCAAGGTCAATCAAACTGGTATCAAAAGATAGGGATTACTTTGCCCTATATACCATATATAGGTCAGGTATCCAATCTCAAAAACGTCAGAGAAAATTGGGAAAATGTGAAAATGGCTATTTTTAAACATTTACGGCCCCTGCGACCTTGACCTTGAAGCCTTGTCATCATACACCATCATGCCAAATTGGGTGTTGATAGACTTAATAGTCTCCGAGAAAATTCCAACGTTAAAGGTTTTCACGGACACCCGGACGGACGAAAAGGGTGAGTACATAGACTCACTTTTGCTTCGCATGTGAGTCAAAAACCAACTCCTGTAAAGGTGAAGGTCAACAACTACGACAAGATGTGGACACCACACACCACCTACCTGTGTTGGCTGGCTCGTTCTGGGCTAGCAGCCGTCGTGGGTTGTTCTTGCAGCCATTAGTGCGGTCCATCAGATGAGTGTTCCAGCTGTCATCCCCCGTGGTGAGGTTAGTGTGGCACAAGGGGCAGTGAAACATGTTGGGCTTGGCCGCTGTGAGGCAGACAGAAATGATATCATCATCATCATCATCATCATCATCATCATCATCATCATCATCATCATCATCATTATTTCTAGTCATACTTAAACAGTAAATGGCCCAGCCAGCATTAACCCAGTCCTTACTCATGCAGGGTCATTCTGTGCTATGTAAAAGT
Organism: Theodoxus fluviatilis; assembly: GCA_034096865.1. Lineage (NCBI taxonomy): Eukaryota > Metazoa > Mollusca > Gastropoda > Cycloneritida > Neritidae > Theodoxus > Theodoxus fluviatilis. The sequence goes on from JAWQFJ010000659.1 coordinate 83,165, forward strand.
CAATTACGTGAGTTTGCAGGAATACACACCAGGAATACAACATTCTTATGACCTGGTATAATCTGCCTGAAAATTGGAGAATAACAGTTGTCTCAAGCAGGAATTGAACCACAACACTTAATCCCTGCTTGGGATGATTTGACTGCTAGGGATGATTTGACTGCTAGGGATGATTTGACTGCTAGGGATGATTTGACTGCTAGGGATGATTTGACTGCTAGGGATGATTTGACTGCTAGGGATGATTTGACTGCTAGGGATGATTTGACTGCAATTCTTTATCATTACAATCTAAAACACATCTGCAACCCTTAAAAGTGGAGCTTTGACGCGACTCCTTCAATGTGTTCTTTTACTAGAATGATGCCTGAAAATAAGTTTAATTTTTTTAAAAATACGTTTAATCTTTATTTTGTAGCAGCTGTGTAGGAAAATGTCAGTGGCTATTTCCTCTGAGTTGCTCCTGACACACCAACTCCTATTTTTATATGGACACAACTTCTACAATTCTTATCCTCCAGCGATCATGTATCAAAGTAATCAGAAAAGACTACAGATCTAAGTAATACTTGCATCTCCTTATACCAAAAAATCGAATAAGAACTGGTTTTGTGATAGCCAATCACAAACATGTTTTAAATTTGGGTCAGAAACTTTCTCTTCCATCTGCCATAGAGCAACACCTGGTGTGTACTGAGCATGACCAAGACATGCATGCATATGTGTGTGTTTATGTGCATACATGTTAGTATCTGTACGGTTGCCAAGGTGAATGCATATATTACCTGCACACATGAGGATATGAATACAGGTGCATGTGAGTGCATAGATTTCTGTGAGTGTGACTCTGAATGTGTATCTGGTTTGTGACTTTGTGTGTCTGCTCACACATCTGCACGTCTGTGAGTCTGTAGACATGTTCATCAGCAATTCTTAAAATGCAAACAGCTGAGTGCAAGTGAGAGCAGCATTACTCACGGTTGCAGGCCTTGTCTGCCACGTGCTGGTCATACTCCACTTTAGAGATAGCCTCCTGGCAGCGCGGACACTTGGCAAAGTTGGACTTGGCCTCACACTCGTTCAGCAGGTGGTCTGTGTAGCCGGATATCTCCACCACCTGCAGATGGTAGCAGCATGTAAGCAGCAGCAGCAGATTGAGCATTAGCAGGAGGAGCAGAAAGAGTAGGAGCAAGAACATGTGGTGGTCAGCCAGAGAAGGCAGAGCCAGAGAAGATTTTTTTATCAAATGCAGCAGATGAGGCAGAAAGGGGAAAAAAAGGAAATATGTTCACAAGACAACAGGAATTTGTGTGTGTGTGTGTGTGTGTGTGTGTGTGTGTGTGTGTGTGTGTGTGTGTGTGTGTGTGTGTGTGTGTGTGTGTGTGTGTGTGTGTGTGTGTGTGAGTGTGTGTGTGTGTGTGTGTGTGTGTATGTGTGTGTGTGAGTGTGTGTGTGAGTGAGTGTGTGTGTGCGTGAGTGTGTGTGTGAGTGAGTGTGTGTGTGCGTGCGTGCGTGCGTGCGTGCGTGCGTGTGTGTGTGTATGTGTGTGTGTGTATGTGTGTGTGTATGTGTGTGTGTGTATGTGTGTGTGTGTGTGTGTGTGTGTGTGTATGTGTGTGTGTATGTGTGTATGTGTGTGTGTGTATGTGTGTGTGTGTATGTGTGTGTGTATGTGTGTGTGTGAGTGTGTGTGTGAGTGAGTGTGTGTGTGCGTGAGTGTGTGTGTGAGTGAGTGTGTGTGTGCGTGCGTGCGTGCGTGCGTGTGTGTGTGTGTGTGTATGTGTGTGTGTGTGTGTGTATGTGTGTGTGTATGTGTGTGTGTATGTGTGTATGTGTATGTGTGTGTGTGTGTGTGTGTGTGTGTGTGTGTGTGTATGTGTGTGTGTGTGTGTGTGTGTGTGTGTGTGTGTGAAGTGTGGAGTGGGGGTGTTGCATGAAGAGAAGCAGGAGGAAGAAAAGGAGATGGAACACAAGTGAGATCTCCTTACCTGTTTGCAGTTGGCACATCGTTTCAGCATGGGGCACGACTTCCAATAGTGGAGATCTAAGCCCTCCTCCGTAAAAGTCGCGTCATGCTCCGCACAGAAAATGCACACACTGGAAACAGACAGCAATGATGCCCATGTCATCAGCTCATCCACACATCAAAGGCCAAACATCCATCAACGTGTGCATAGTGAAAAGTGTGCATAGTGAAATGTGTGCATAGTGAAACGTGTACATAGTGAAATGTGTGCATAGTGAAATGTGTGCAAAGTGAAATGTGTGCATAGTGAAATGTGTGCACAGTGAGATGTGTGCATAGTGAAATGTGTGCACAGTGAAATGTGTGTATAGTGAAAAGTGTGCATAGTGAAATGTGTGCATAGTGAAATGTGTGCATAGTGAGATGTGTGCATAGTGAGATGTGTGCACAGTGAGATGTGTGCACAGTGAAATGTGTGCACAGTGAAATGTGTGCACAGTGAAATGTGTGCACAGTGAAATGTGTGCACAGTGAAATGTGTGCATAGTGAAACATGTGCATAGTGAAATGTGTGCATAGTGAAAAGTGTGTATAGTGAAATGGGTGCATAGTGAAACGTGTGCATAGTAAAACGTGTGCATAGTGAAATGTGTGCATAGTGAAAAGTGTGCATAGTGAAATGTGTGCACAGTGAGATCTGTTCGTGATGAAAATGCACCTAAGCATCTGCATGCACTTTGTTAAATATCTGCAGTTAGCAAAAAAAACAGAAGACGAAGTATTTCAAACAAAGACTTTCATGGAAACATGCATGTGTGAGAGTTGAGCAATGAGGGTATCAGGGGAAAATCTTCGCACAAGCAGAGGCACTTGCAACAGCAGAGTGTGCCGGACTCAACTCCATAATTTTACAGACAAAACCACGCAGCATCCATCCAAAGCATTTAACAAGTGTGCCAAGCCTCAATGCTGAGATCTTTCCCACTAACAAGTTTGCTGCATTACCGGGATGAGCCATGACTGTCCACGACAAACCAGCAGCATCAAGACGCTGGAACAGTTCCTGGGTAAATGCCTTTGAGGAGCTAAGTCATGTATGTTATTCGGTAGCTGTACACAGAACAGTTTTTGTAATATATAAAACTATTGATATGTCTCATAAACATGACATTTTATATGGAATTTATATTTAATACTGAATAATTTGTCCATTTTTACACTTTAGCTTCATCTATCCATGCTTGGTCACAACTGGAGAATAATTCAAGTCACATCGTTTCAAGGTACTTGGAAACCATGATGACAATGAAAATGCTGGTGAACCAACCAAAGCACGACCCAAAAAAATTTGACAACCCCCCCAAAACAGCAGTTTGACGTTTTTGTTGTGGAATGTTTCCTTAACCACAGCTAAATAGACAACAAAGTCTACCCAACTATTTTTTTAAGCCCCAAAGCCTGTCCTAACACCTACTGGCTTAGACTGTTTGGGTCTATCCTGGCTGCGCTACTGCAGTACACCCTGAAAAGGTAAAGGTAAAGGTGCTCTTGGTTATATTGCGACTTTAAAACTCATTGATGGATGCTCAAACCACACACATTTACCCCCTGGTCATCAGGCTACCTCTTTATATCACCCCAATACCATCTTGACTCCCTGGGGATGGATGGATGGTTGGACGGACGGACGGAGTTTAAGGGCCTATCAGCCATGTAGGCTATATAAGGCCACAACGTTAAGAAACACCCATCTTTACCAAGGTATAAAAACACTTCACGACAGTGGACGACTCCCTGGGGAGCATGCAACCAGACTGTGGATGAATGCACCAAAATTAGCTTCCACGCTTTTCAAGCTCAGCCTTCACGGGTACCCATTTACTCCTGGGTGAGGAGAAGCAATGTGAGGGAAGGGCCTTGCTCAAGAATGCAACTCTAGAATCTGCACAGCTTTGGACACTGCACCCAGCAGCCACAAGCGCCTGCAGGCCGAGTGCGTGATCCACTGGGCCATGAAGCCCCAGCCTGGGGTCGCTGTGAGAGGCATTAAGCAACACTTGCCATGAGTTGTAGGCAAAGATCAACTCACTTGTCCATGTTGAGCATGGAGATGTCGTCCTCCTCGGACGCTTTGGGTGGCGGTGCCTTGGGCTTGGGCTTGGGCTTGGTGTCTGGCTTCTTCTGAAACAAAGCTCAAGGTCAGACCCTGATCCAACATGTTTCTCAAGCCACTCTAGAGTTCCGCCCATGTCAGTGCTATAGAAAGCATAAACACTGACAAAAAAAGTACCATTTTCCTGAATGCAAATGATAACGAGTCGATGTCCCTGAAAACTGTCTTTTTTTAATACATACAATTAAGTCAACATTTATGCATGAACTGTAGTAAAAATGAAGAAAAGCGGGAGTGTGAGAGGAACATTTTATGTGGTTCAGTGCCTAAAACATTTCTTTCTTATCTTGCATAAAAGTACTGTCTTTCTTCAGACATCCTGCACAGAGTTCCTCTTCACACAGATTAAAGCTAGCTGTTGATGCACTGATGCTGAAATCTGACTCCAAGATGCATTTTATACATTTTTCAATCTGCAGCTTGTGATGAATAAAACTAAACTCAGTCCCCTCCCCCCATCCGGCCCAAGAGACAATGGGCAGCACGATAGGGGTAGATTGGAGTCATACTGCACCATATTAATAATTACTTTTTCTAAAGCCATATTTTTTTAATTCTTTTTTCTCACTAGAACCGAGGACTTTGTGAGATTTTATCAAAGTTATAATGGTTATGCACACCCTTAGTACACTTTATATTCCACATTGTTCAAATATAATAAAAAGAAAACACATCAGGTTTAGTACTGAACACATTAACAAAGAAACTCTAATTAAGAATTTGACAGTGATTTTGTTTTTATGACAGCATGCAGTTTTCCAATAAGCAGTGTAAAGTGAGAGCATGCAGACCAGCAGGACAGGTTCTGAAACAAAGGTTATCTTTACTTCATTTGTGAATGTGAGGAAGCCAAGTTAAAGAACAGTTCATCAGGCAGCATTCCAGTAGCCACAAGGGAGCAAAGGCAGAGCTGCCAGAATGGACATGCATGCAGGCATGCATCGAGGAGAGACAGCTGTGAAACCGTCAAAGTTGCACAAAACTGGAATGCTTCCATTCCAAACTATGCTGTATCTCATTCCCCAAAAATTCAAACAACTTAAAAACAGCAATGGTCATTCAGTTTATGGAAAGCATTAGTAAGAAAAAGAACAGAAATTTTGTTAGAAAACATATATATAAAGCATGCAAGGTAGAAACCCACACCAACACTAAAAGCTTCACTAAAAGGACAACGAGACCAGGTTTTAAAATCTACATCAGGAGCAAGCAGACCAGAGGCAAGGAGCCATGATGGCTGCCTGTGACCTTGACCCAAAGGTCACTTACCTTGGCTGGAGCAGCCTTGGTGTTCTTATTGCCACTGATGACTTGCTCATCTACAGGCTAGAGGGAATAGAGGGAGACTGGGGCTTAACTCCTGCTGTGCTCAACCTGGCCTTCAGTGCAGCTATACACTCATGGATCTACAGGTATCTAGAGGGACACAGCACTGACAAAAGCTGGGTTCCTCATTGTCTCTATGGCAAACACAGTTGCATTGATACAAAAACCAGTATAGAGACTTCCTACAGGTTTTTATGATTCCAAAGCCTGGACATTGTCAACGTCAAAAGAGTGAGGGGGCATCTTCTTGTTGAAAAGATTGCAAAAATCTGCTGCAGAAGTCTTAAAGAAATGTAACCTTTTTTCATGCAAGCTGGAGTGCATGCAATAGTGATAGATTTTTTATAGAGCCAATACCACCTTGCATGTTTTCAGGGTAATTTGCTTAATTAACTGGTGAATTTTGACATTACATGTTCAATATTCATTCATTGCTGAGATTATCCTTTGAAATTAAATACTGCAATCAGCTCCATAATAGCATTGGTATGTAGGTATGTATGGTTTTATGTACATATAACTATTGCAAATCTGTGTACACCTAGGACCCTAGGTACAAAAACAACTGCCATAACACCACATGGTATTATACAAAAAGTTCTGCATACAAAATACAAATAAAGCATAACATAAAGAGGCCAGACTATGGACAAACACAGCTGTCAGCTGAGTTTCTCATTCAGTTTTCAAATCAGATGTTTTAAAAATGCAAGCATTGTGATTTTAGCAGAAGACAGCCTTAATATGGCAGAAAAAGAGCCATCCCCCCTTTAAATCTACAAAAAGTAATGCCACTAATTTCTCACTTAACTAGCATTCATAAATGAAAACAGGGTCCTCAAAAGGTATGTATGTACATACATGTAGAGAAACTTCGTTCCACGGATTTTCCATCAATTATTTTAACTAAAGATGTCTTGAATAAATGTAAATTGATTTGATTAGGTATTAAGCCACATAAGCTGTATGCTAACCTCAACTTTCTCTTACACATGAATGTTACAGCTATCATAACCTGTTGAAATGTCTATATATTAAGCAGGATAGGAGACATTCACACAGAGAACATGAAACTAAATGATATGCGTACTTCTAAATTCTCAATTCCAACACAACTGGACACAAAGAATGTACCTAAGGTGCTAAGAAACAATGCAGTGCATGGGAATAACTACTGCTATGTATCCAACTGAGTCTATCAGCATAAACACCTCCCTTTGTTGGTAACTACTCTTCTTGTTCATCAAAACGGTTTTCATAAGATTAAGAGCATCAAGTTGACAGCATACACCCTGGAGTGTGCACACTGCTGACTGCCAGGAAAGGCGACACTGACTGCCAAGAAAGATGACACTGACTGCCAAGAAAGATGACACTGACTGCCAAGAAAGGCAACATCGACTGCCAGGAAAGGCGACACTGACTGCCAAGAAAGATAACATTGACTGCCAAGAAAGATGACACCAACTGCCAAGAAAGGCGACATCAACTGCCAAGAAATAAGACACCGACTGCCAAGAAATATGACACCGACTGCCAAGAAATATGACACCAATGCCAAGAAAGGCGTCACTGACTGCCAGGAAATGCGACCCCGACTGCCAAGAAAGATGACACCGACTGCCAGGAAAGGCGACACCGACTGCCAAGAAAGGCGACACCGACTGCCAAGAAAGGTGACACTGACTGCCAAGAAAGATGACACCGACTGCCTGGAAAGGTGACACTGACTGCCAAGAAAGATGACACTGACTGCCAAGAAAGATAACATTGACTGCCAAGAAAGATGACACCAACTGCCAAGAAAGGCGACATCAACTGCCAAGAAATATGACACCAATGCCAAGAAAGGCGTCACTGACTGCCAAGAAAGATGACACCGACTGCCTGGAAAGGTGACACCGACTGCCAGGAAAGGTGACACTGACTGTCAAGAAAGGTGACACCGACTGCCAGGAAAGGTGACACCGACTGCCAGGAAAGGTGACACTGACTGCCTAGGAAGATTTCACCGACTGCCAGGAAATCCAACACAGACTGCCAGGAAATCCAACACAGACTGCCAGGAAAGGCATCACCGACTGCCAGGAAAGGCAACACTGACTGCCAAGAAAGGCGACACCAACTGCCAAGAAAGGCGACACCAATTGCCAAGAAAGGCGACACCAACTGCCAAGAAAGATAACACCGACTGCCAAGAAAGGCGACACCAACTGCCAAGAAATATGACACCGACTGCCAAGAAATATGACACCGACTGCCAAGAAAAAAGATGACACCGACTGCCAAGAAAGATGACACTGACTGCCAAGAAAGATGACACCGACTGCCAGGAAAGGCGACACCGACTGCCAAGAAAGGCGACACCGACTGCCAAGAAAGGTGACACTGACTGCCAAGAAAGATGACACCGACTGCCTGGAAAGGTGACACTGACTGCCAAGAAAGATGACACTGACTGCCAAGAAAGATAACATTGACTGCCAAGAAAGATGACACCAACTGCCAAGAAAGGCGACATCAACTGCCAAGAAATATGACACCAATGCCAAGAAAGGCGTCACTGACTGCCAAGAAAGATGACACCGACTGCCTGGAAAGGTGACACCGACTGCCAGGAAAGGTGACACTGACTGTCAAGAAAGGTGACACCGACTGCCAGGAAAGGTGACACCGACTGCCAGGAAAGGTGACACTGACTGCCTAGGAAGATTTCACCGACTGCCAGGAAATCCAACACAGACTGCCAGGAAATCCAACACAGACTGCCAGGAAAGGCATCACCGACTGCCAGGAAAGGCAACACTGACTGCCAAGAAAGGCGACACCAACTGCCAAGAAAGGCGACACCAATTGCCAAGAAAGGCGACACCAACTGCCAAGAAAGATAACACCGACTGCCAAGAAAGGCGACACCAACTGCCAAGAAATATGACACCGACTGCCAAGAAATATGACACCGACTGCCAAGAAAAAAGATGACACCGACTGCCAAGAAAGATGACACTGACTGCCAAGAAAGGTGACACCAACTGCCAAGAAAGATGACACCGACTGCCAAGAAAAATTACACCGACTGCCAAGAAAGGCGACACCAACTGCCAAGAAAGATGACACCAACTGCCAAGAAAGATGACACCAACTGCCAAGAAAGATGACACCGACTGCCAGGAAAGGCGACACCGACTGCCAAGAAAGATGACACCGACTGCCAAAAAAGATGACACCGACTGCCAGGAAAGATGACACCGACTGCCAGGAAAGGCGACACCGACTGCCAAGAAAGATGACACCGACTGCCAGGAAAGATGACACCGACTGCCAGGAAAGGCGACACCGACTGCCAAGAAAGATGACACCAAATGCCAAGAAAGATGACACCAACTGCCAAGAAATATGACACCGACTGCCAAGAAAGATGACACCGACTGCCAAGAAAAATGACACCGACTGCCAAGAAAGGTGACACCGACTGCCAAGAAAGATGACACCGACTGCCAAGAAAGATGACACCGACTGCCAAGAAAAATGACACCGACTGCCAAGAAAGGTGACACCGACTGCCAAGAAAGGTGACACCGACTGCCAAGAAAGATAACACCGACTGCCAGGAAAGGCAACATCGACTGCCAGGAAAGGTGACACTGACTGCCAAGAAAGATAACATTGACTGCCAAACAAGATGACACCGACTGCCAAGAAAGATGACACCAACTGCCAAGAAAGACGACACAACTGCCAAGAAATATGACGTCGAATGCCAAGAAAGGCGTCACTGACTGCCAGCAAATGCGACCCCGACTGCCAAAAAAGATGACACCGACTGCCAAGAAAGATGACACCGACTGCCAGGAAAGATAACACCGACTGCCAGGAAAGGCGACACCGACTGCCAAGAAAGATGACACCGACTGCCAGGAAAGGCGACACCGACTGCCAAGAAAGGTGACACTGACTGCCAGGAAAGGCGACACCGACTGCCAAGAAAGGTGACACCAACTGCCAAGAAAGATAACACCGACTGCCAGGAAAGGCATCACTGACTGCCAGGAAATGCGACACCAACTGCCAAAAAAGATGACACCGACTGCCAGGAAAGATGACACCGACTGCCAAGAAAGATGACACCGACTGCCAAGAAAGATGACACCGACTGCCAGGAAAGGCGACACCGACTGCCAAGAAAAATGACATCGACTGCCAAGAAAGGTGACACCGACTGCCAAGAAAGATAACACCGACTGCCAGGAAAGGCGACATCGACTGCCAGGAAAGGTGACACTGACTGCCAAGAAAGATGACACCAACTGCCAAGAAAGATGACACCAACTGCCAAGAAAGACAACACAACTGCCAAGAAATATGACGTTGAATGCCAAGAAAGGCGTCACTGACTGCCAGCAAATGCGACCCCGACTGCCAAAAAAGATGACACCGACTGCTAAGAAATATTACACTGACTGCCAAGAAAGGTGACACCAACTGCCAAGAAAGATGACACCAACTGCCAGGAAAGGCAACATCGACTGCCTAGGAAGATATCACTGACTGCCAGGAAAGGTGTCACCGATTGCCAGGAAAGACATCACCGCCTGCCAGGAAAAGCATAACTGACTGTCAGGATAGGTGCCACCGACTGCCAGGAATGGCGTCATTGACTGCCAGGAAAGGCAACACCGACTGCCAGGAAAGGCAACACCGACTGCCAGGAAAGGCATAACTGACTGTCAGGATAGGTGCCACCGACTGCCAGGAATGGCGTCATTGACTGCCAGGAAAGGCAACACCGACTGCCAAAAAAGATGACACCTACCGCTTTGCCTGACGCCATGTCCTTGAGTTGCTGCAGCTGTTTCTGGAGCTGTTCTATCTCTGCCTGCTTCCTGGACTCTTCGTCTGCCTTCTTCTTCTGCAAACAGAAGGAAGAAGTGTCATCTCAGTCTTGATAGCTTGATTATCACAGTGAACATACTGACATATAGGAACAGAGTAACGATTTTATATAGTATTTTCTAATCAATAACTGGGGCATAAACTGCTTGACTCTTAACTCCTGATCATTGGGCCATTCCATCAATTCTTTACTGGCACCTGAAGAACAATGCAGTGATAGACAGGATGCACTCAGCACCATCTTCACTCACTGGGGCATACCTACATGTAAAGGTAAAGGCAAAGATGCTTTTTTATATTTAGACTTTCCATCCATTGATGGGTGCTCTAACTGCTACTCAATTTCTCACCCCAACACCATCTCAACTCCTTGGGGAGCGTGCAACCAGGCTGCACCCCAACACCATCTCAACTCCCTGGGGAGCGTACAACACCATCTCAACTCCCTGGGGAGCGTGCAACCAGGCTGCACCCCAACACCATCTCAACTCCCTGGGGAGCGTGCAACACCATCTCAACTCCCTGGGGAGCGTGCAACACCATCTCAACTCCCTGGGGAGCGTGCAACCAGGCTGCACCCCAACACCATCTCAACTCCCTGGGGAGCGTGCAACACCATCTCAACTCCCTGGGGAGCGTGCAACACCATCTCAACTCCCTGGGGAGCGTGCAACCAGGCTGCACCCCAACACCATCTCAACTCCCTGGGGAGCGTGCAACACCATCTCAACTCCCTGGGGAGCGTGCAATCAGGCTGCACCCCAACACCATCTCAACTCCTTGGGGAGCGTGCAACCAGACTGCGAACGCATGCGCCAAAATTCGCTTTCACAGTTTTCCATCTCAACCCTCACAGGTACCCAATTTACTCCCGGTTGGGGTGAAGCAACTTGTATAAAGCACCTTGCTCAAGAATGCAACTATAGAATCCGCGCAGCTTTGAACACTGCACCCTCAAGCTGCAAGCAAGCAGCAGGTCAAGCGTGCTAACCACGCAGCCACAGAGCTCCACATGTACTCCAACCCAGTGCTGGTTCACGGGTACAACACATTGTAATTCTTTCATTCTTCCATTGTTTCCCTAACAGGTTCCCGGTTTTACTCCTGGGCGGAGAGGAGGTGTGAGTTTAACCGGAGGTCTAAATCTAAAATCCATGCAGCTTTAGACCTGCTACCCCTCCCTGCAAGCAACTGCAGGCAAGCACTCTAAAAAGAACTGCAAGTACCTCCATTTCTTGCATGCCCTTCAGATCTCTCAAAACAGTCCACATATGTGTATAGTCTGCTCTGTTTCTAAAATGGGTAGCAGCAGGTCTGACTGTGAATTCTTATTATAAAACAAGCATAAATTACAAAATAAAAGACAAAAGTCTTACAAGAAATTCAACTGCAGCATTCTGTAAGTTGACAATTACATCAGTTGCACTCACGACAGTCAGTTGTATCCGGTCAATTTTCAGCCATACGCCGACCATGTTCATCAAAGTACCAACAGAAGCTGACATTTTCTAAAAGCCCCTCCATCACAAACACTCACCTTCAGGTCATCTTTGCTCGGCTTCCCATCCACCTGGTCGAAGTACTCAAACAGCTGCCGGTACAGTGTGTTCTTGCGTGTCTTCTCTGTGTCAGGGGGCAGGTACTCTTTGATCTTGGCACCTTCCACATGGTACAGCGACTTGATGATACGTTCCCCCACCTCTCGCACCTCACCAGCAGTGTGGTCTAGGGTCTTCACACTGAACTTCATCAGGTGGTCTCGGGTCAACCCACTGGAAAAAGGCATCCAAGGTAAATTAATCAGTCATGACTGACACACTGCCCAGAACACACTGATGGTTAGAAATTTCATCAGCACTCAATTAATTAAGTGAGATCAGCATTCCAGTTCTGGGTGCATAAATTATCAAGTTGATATTGCAGTTCTAAACATCTTAGGTGAATGCATTTCAGGGGCATAAAATGACTTGGTAGATGGACAGTCCAAATACTTCTGACATTCAATTGGCAGTGTTGTTCCTCTTTAACACTGAAATACATGAAAATAAAATCAAGTAAACCTCCATTTTCCTCCAAACCATTTCTTCATCCTCTACAACTCTGTCATGCGATAGAAGAAAAACAATGGAAGAAAATCAGTCAAGCTTTTATTTTCTTCCAGGTCATTCATTTCTTCAAACATAAGAAGCAAGCCACTTACCTATTGAGGCCGTGTTCCTTATAGAGACTCTCTGTGATCTCGGCACGGCTCTGGGCCAGTCTTGGTGCCATGGTGGGTTTGATGGGCTTTGTGCACTCATTGGGTACTGCATGTGTTGGCTGTAAGCATGGCATAGCAACGTTTGATGAGGAATTTATGTACAAATGAATGACCAATTAAAAGAGAAAATAGAGTTGAATAGGCACATTTTTCTTCAAAGGCATGAACCATGTGATAATGACAGAGAGTAAAGGGTGGTCATGGAAGGACATTTCTGAACTAAATCTTGACCCATGAAAAAGGAAAAAAAAAGAGTTGGATGATCACTTCCTGGGGTGAACAGAAGAAAGGAACAGACAATAGACAATTGCATGAGTAATCTCCAGTCAAACCTACCATATACTATAAACAAGAAGGGCAAAGCCCATACGACTCACATGCTTGACCTTGACCTTTATATGACCTTGACCTTCAGGTGACCTTCAAGGTTAAGGTCAAACAACTAAACCTACCAATGACATCATACACAAAGAAATGCTTTACACATTTTTCCTACCAAAATACATGTGACCTTGACCCAAGGTCAAGGTCATCCAAGGTCATGCAACACAAAGCTGTTAATTCAAGACATAGGAAGCACAATGGTGCTTATTGGCACTTTCTACCATGAGATATAGTCACTTTTAGTGCTTCACTACCCCATTTTGGTCACATTTCATAAGGGTCAAAGTGACCTTGACCTTGATGATATGTGAACAAATGTGTCTCATGATGAAAGTATAACATGTGCCCCACATAATTATTAAGTTTGAAACAGTTATCTTTCATAGTTCAGGGTCAAGGTCACTTCAAAATATGTATACAATCCAACTTTGAAGAGCTCCTGTGACCTTGACCTTGAAGCAAGGTCAACCAAACTGGTATCAAAAGATAGGGCTTGCTTTGACCTATATACCACTTGTAGCTAAGGTCGCCATTCTCAATAACGTGGGAGAAAATTGGGAAAATGTGAAAAATGACTTTTTGAGACCACATTTATGGCTCCTGTGACCTTGACCTTGAAGCAAGGTCAAGTCACTATGTATGTTTTTTGAGGCCTTGTCATCATACACCATCATGCCACATTTGGTGTTGATAGACTTAATAGTCTCCGAGAAAAATCCAACGTTTAAGTTTTTTACGCCCGGACGGACGGACGGACGGACGGACGACACGGCTGAGTACATAGACTCACTTTTGCTTCGCATGTGAGTCAAAAAAGCACAACAGGCTTTATTATTGCATATCAGGAATAACCACAAGAGACAGTTTACAAAAGCGCATGGGAGAGATGAAATTTATGTCTGTCCCTACAGCATCTGCACCGGCAACAACAATGATCTTTACTACATTCCTGGGAATTCTGTTACATTGGGAAGCAGAGTGTCAACCATCGTAAGCTGCATTTATGAATATTGTCCAAGTGCATGGATGGCAGGCCATAAACCAAACACCTCCACTTCATAAGGGGAGACAAGCTCAGTCTCACTCACCTTGACTTCAGGGAAGTTGGCCATGCTTAGAACAAACTTCCTTGCATCGTCTCGGTTCCTCTGAGCCTGAAAATGAGAAAGGACCATTGACAAAGTCTTTCCCAACAATACAACATTTCTCTAGGTTCCCTATTCTCCCTTTTACTCTGGAGTGCAACACACGGCTGGAGACATTTATTGTGCCTCACAGTAGAGGGAACCCCTGGCTGCGGAGCTTTTGGGGCCTGCTTCAGTAGCTCAGCCAGCGGCAGCCCCAAGCAGCCAACCTGGCCACCAGGGGGCAACGGATCTATGGATGGTCATGCTGATCAGACTCATGTCTGCCACACACAGACCTGGCCAGCCTCTGCAGCTCCCTTGTGGCTCACTCTACCCACTCCTGAGACCTGGTGCCCTGTCCTTGCAGGGTGGAAGGATGAAAGGATGGATGGATGGATGGATGGATGGATGGATGGATGGATGGATGGATGGATGGATGGATGGATGGATGGATGGATGGGTGGATGGATGGATGGATGGATGGATGGATGGATGGATGGATGGATGGATGATGGATGGATGGATGGATGGGTGGGTGGGTGGGTGGGTGGATGGATGGATGGATGGATGGATGGATGGATGGATGGATGGATGGATGGATGGATGGATGGATGGATGGATGGATGGATGGATGGATGGATGGATGGATGGATGGATGGATGGATGGATGGATGGATGGATGGATGGATACATTGATGGATGGATGGATGGATGGGTGGGTGGAGGGGTGGGTGGGTGGGTGGAGGGGTGGGTGGAGGGGTGGGTGGGTGGGTGGATGGATGGATGGATGGATGGATGGATGGATGGATGGATGGATGGATCGATGGATGGATGGATGGATGGGTGGGTGGAGGGGTGGGTGGGTGGGTGGAGGGGTGGGTGGAGGGTGGGTGGGTGGATGGATGGATGGATGGATGGATGGATGGATGGATGGATGGATGGATGGATGGATGGATGGATGGATGGATGGATACATTGATGGATGGATGGATGGATGGATACATTGATGGATGGATGGATGGATGGGTGGGTGGAGGGGTGGGTGGGTGGGTGGAGGGGTGGGTGGAGGGGTGGGTGGGTGGGTGGATGGATGGATGGATGGAAATATGGATGAATGGATGGATATATGGATTAATATATGGATGAATGGATGGATATATGGATGGATGGATGGATGGATGGATGGATGGATGGATGGAAATATGGATGGAAGGATGGGTGGGTGGAACAGATGGATGAATTGATAAATGGAGTTTTACTACTTATCAGCCTTTGTCTGCTATATATAGCCACTATGCACGAAAATTACTAGAACAGTTCCAGTAAGTGCAAATCAAGTCACGATGCCCCAACGTATTTGCCTCATAGTCATATGAATAGTATAGGGAGACGTGTGGGTCTGTTCTAACCCCTAATCCACAGAGGTGTGTGTGTGTATGTGTGTGTGTGTGTTTGTGCGTGTGTGTGTGTATGTGTGTGCGTGTGCGTGTGTGTGTGCGTGCGTGCGTGCGTGCGTGTGTGTGTGTGTGTGTGTGTGCCAGACCCTGCTATGAGGCCCCTGCATCCAGACTCTACTAGCACTATCCCACAACCCTTCCCTCTTCTCCCATTCCCTCCTGGATCATTTTATTTAACCTACTATCCCTCTCTAGCCATTGGGTAAAATTGTTTTTATCAGTTTACTGTAATGACTATAATCAGCTACACAATGACATTCATCAAAGGACATTTTATTCTCCTATATCAATTCATCAACCTCAAGATTTACCAAAATCATCACAACAACCATTTTCCTTTCACTGAGAATACTGATTTCTGACATTAAAGTCTCAATCCCTTCCTCCACCTCTATCTTTTTCTACCCCAACACCACCATCCCATCCAATCACCACAGACATACCGCCCAACACCAACACCCCATCCACCCATCCCATCACTAGTCATCCCCCCACTCCACACCATCCACCCATCCCATCACCACAGCCATACCACCACCCCACACCGTCCCATCACCACACCCAACCTCCCACTCCATCCCACCCCATCCATTCACCCCATCACCACAGCCATTCCCCCAACACCACCACCCCACCCCATCCACTCTTTCCATCACCACAGCCATTCCCCCAACACCACCACCCCACCCCAACCACTCTTTCCATCACCACAGCCATTCCCCCAACACCACCACCCAGAGCTGCCAACCCACCATCATGCCAAAGAGTAGCATCCATAGCTTTTTGGAGTAGCATTTAAGAAATAGGCGTAGCATACACGCAGAAGAAGGAAAATGGCGATGTTTGCACAGGCGCGAAGCGCTGAACCGTCGGCGTGAAGCGGGGTGGGGGGTTGGCTGTGAAGGCGCTGAGCGCTGAACTGATGGCGTGAAGCGAGGAGGGGGGGGGGGGGGTTCTACGTCACGGTCAACAGTTCAGTTCGAGGCTTTGAAAAATCGTAGTTTTTCCCGGACGATCGTAGCATCGTAGCAAGCATGTCGAAATTGTAGCATGCTACGCCTAAATCGTAGCACTTGGCAGCTCTGACCACCCCACCCCATCCACACATCCCATCACCACAGCCTTCCCCCAAAACCACCCCATCCACCCACCCACCCCATCACCACAGCCATCCCCTCAACACCACCACCCCAACACCACCACCCCACCCCCATCCACCCATCACCACAGCCATACCATCACCCTACACCACCCCATCTGATGGAGTGGTGTGGGGTGATGGTAAGGCTGTGGTGATGGGATGGGTGGATGGGGTGGGATGGAGTGGGGGGTTGACTGTGGTGATGGCATCACCACAGTCAACCCCCCACTCCATCCCACCCCATCCATCCACCCCATCACCACAGCCATTCCCCCAACACCACCACCCCACCCCATCCACCCTTCCCATCACCACAGCCATTCCCGCAACAGCACCACCCCACCCCATCCACACATCCCATCATCACAGCCATCCCCCAATTCCACCCCATCCCCACATCCATCCCCCGAACACCACCACCCCAACACCAACACCCCACCCACCCTTCCCATCACCACAGCCATCCTCCCCAACACCACCACCCCACCCCATCCACCCATCCCATCACCACAGCCATAACACCACCCCACATCATCCATCACCACAGCCAACCCCCCACTCCATCCCACCACATCCATCCACCCCATCACCACAGCCATACCACCACCCCACACCATCCCATCACTACAGCCAACCCCCCACTCCATCCCACCACATCCCATCACCACAGCCATCCCCCAATACCACCCACCCACCCTATCACCACAACCATTCCCCCAACACCACCACCCCACCCCATCCATCCATCCCATCACCACAGTCATCCCCCCACTCCACCCCATCCACCCATCTCATCACCACAGCCATCCCCCAATACCACCCTACCCACCCCATCACCACAGCCGTCCCCCCAACACCACCACTCCACCCCATTCGCCCATCACATCCCCACAGCCATCCCCCCCAACACCACCCCACCCATCTCCCAACCCCCCACCTACCGTATCTCCAGCCTTGTGAAGGAGTGCTGGCAATGTGTTGTCCACCAGGTAGACGGTGTCACTTCGACTGAGCCTGCAACAGATGGAGGAAGAAGCACTGTAGATAACAAGAAAATGGGCACTATTGTGCATGCCTCACCTAGAACATAATGCTTCATGTGTGCCCCTGCTTGGGAAAACTCTGTGCAACTTGCTGGACACTTCAAAAAACCCACAGACATAATAGGTAAATGAGAGCCTGACCAGGTATTTTGAAATAATTTAAAATAGTAAACATTCAGGTTTCTGCTTTTAGCATGTTTATAACATTTTGAATTATACATTATAAAAGTTGCACCTGTTTTCCCCCATGTATGATCACATAAATATTGTCAGGTATGTCTGGGCTTTTGTATGTTTGTCTGTTTTTTCATTTGGTTGGGTTGTTTTTTTCTTTCTTTCTTTGGAGGTGGCGTGGGGGTGGGGTGGGGGTGGGGGGTGGGGGGGAGTGGGGGGAGTTTGTGGGTTTTTTTCTGAAGTTAGTTGAAACAAGAGCTGCTCCCAGAGCTAATTCAAACTGAAAGACCCAAGCACTGAGCACTGCTTTGTTGCTATCAAGGGCATCAAACCCAAAACAAGTTTGGCCAACAAAAATCTCATTCATCATACTGTGTCTTCAGAAGAAAAAAAGATTCCTTCCTATTGTACTGTAAATTTTTCAGACTAAATCAGATAAATGTACACATTGTATCATCTTCAAAATCACTGCTACAGTTATCATCTTAGTCATCATCATCATCATTAGTTCATTATTTCCACAAATAAACATGTTCTCATTAACCTAATCAAAAGCCATCAAATTCAAAGTTTTCATGAGCAAAACACTTAACTGCAAAAAAACACAAAAAACTGTGAAACTTCTCCCAGAAATCCATTCTTTTGCATTTGAACCAGTGCCTCTGTGTATCTAACTCAGTTGTACTTTATATTATCCTTGCAGACTTACTTGAACTTTGGTATATATTCTGTAAATCTAATCTTTTCAACACTGAGTGCCTCAATGTATCAAACTCACAGACAAATTTTACACTCTCAATGCAGACTTACTTGAACTTGGGTATATATTCTGTCAATCTAATCTTTTCAACACTGAGTGCCTCAATGTATCAAACTCACAGACAAATTTTACACTCTCAATGCAGACTTACTTGTGCTTTGGTATGTATTCTGTCAAAATCATCTTTTCAAGACTAAGACCAGCTTTGAATACCTGTAGGAAAAAAGAAGAAGGAGAAATATTATTAAACATTCTCAAAGTTCAATACGAAGAGTGCAAGTCAATAGAGTAGAGCACACATTGGTTTCAACAGTTCCACATAGCAGCAACATAGCAGTGCTGATAAAGAACATTCATTAGTGTAGGAGAAAAATGACAAACAAAAACGGTCATGCTTTGAAATGTGACACTGTAGATAAGCCATCAGTAATACTCAGAATGTACAGTTTTTACAACTGCTTTCTGTTTTAATCATGCAGACTTCTTCAGTATTAGTTCTCAATATTAATATATTCACATATATAATATACTAAAAATGGCAAATTTTGATTATAAATAATTATTCTCTTAGGATTGCCTTTGAAATGAAAAGTACTTAGAAGTCTTTGGGGAGTTTTTTTACCTCCTTTTTAAAATCAAAATGCACAACATCAACCAGCCCAGTAGGAACAGGGACAAACAGACCAATTTTCACAAGCACGAAGGCTAAATTTTGTTGGCTTTTTGCATTCTCTCTCTCTCTCTCTCTCTCTCTCTCTCTCTCTCTCTCTCTCTCTCTCTCTCTCTCTCTCTCTCTCTCTCTCTCTCTCTCTCTCTGCACAAAGCTCCACTTCACAACTGCAGGGCTCCAACTGATAAAAAGAAAAACCCCTGAAAATCTAGGGGGGTCTGGAAGCATGCTCCCTGGGGAAAAGTTGAAACTTACATGTAGATTCAAAATGGTGCTACCTGGCATCACTACTACAACACTAGGACAGTCAACACTTTGGATCCTCCATCTTCTCTAGGTGCTCTTTTCCTGCCTTTGTGTGCACTGTCTATCATTCTGGCAAACTTCCTCAATGTCTTGGCAGAAAACAATGCCTTACTTGCTTTTTTCCTTCAAAAGGCTGCTTTTACTGATTGAATTTATTTTTCAGTGAAGTGCAGTCTCAGTATTCACATAAATCTGTAATTTCGTGGAGCTTTCCATTCCAGTATGTGGCTTACCGCATAGACCTTGTCATCAATGGCACGCTTGCATAGGAAGGTTGCTGCTCGCATCATGTTCCGGGCCTCATCTTTGGGTGCGGTGGCTGGCAGTTCCTGCAGCTGCTTGTAGACTGCCAGCAATGAGTCCTCTCTGTAGGACCACGTCTTTGAGTATGCCTTGGACACCTGTAAATAGACTAGAGAGTGTCACCTTTGTTTCGGGGTATAGCTCAGATAACCCTGTCTCTAGGCAAGTGATGGGAGCTTGGAAGATAGGCACACAGCAGTGTTCTTTGGACTGCCGCAATAACCTATCTGAAGCCTGGCCCAGATTTTGATAGAAGTGGTACATACAAATGTATTTGAGACCATTTTTTTGTGGTTGTTGATCAACTTTATCACTATCGGGTGGTGCAAGTGTTTCAGGGGTTAGTATGAGAATGTTCTACTTTGACTGGCATTCTGTGGAAAGTCCTGTATCTCAACTCTGAAGGAGGAACATGGATACCCAGTGAAACCTCATCTAGCTTTCATCTGGAAATATGTCTGAACCCATATAGGAATTAAACATATGTTATGCAATGTCGTCCAAGACCTGTGCACATAAATAGTTCCATCAACAGGACATGGTGGCTGTGGAAGTTGCCTCAGCTATTGACCACTGAAGACCTGAGGCACTCACCAAGGGTTCTCCAAAGACGTCAATAGCAGTGGAGGCTTCCCTCAGGTCCTTCTCTGTCAGGGGCTCTGGCTCTCCTGAAAGTGTCAGATATATATTTTACATACTGCAGGTTGGATCTGACATACATGCAGTCTCTCTAACAAGTCTTCAAACACATTTACAAAGAACAACAACAAAAACAAATGCAAATATGGTGCCTTGACTGAGTGATTGAGCACAAGTGGAAATGGCAGTAGACCAACTACCTGCAGAAGTCTTCTGAAATGCCCACAGTAGGGAAAGGAAGAAGAAATAATGACCGTAGATGCATTGTCATAAAATCCTGACAGGTCAAGCTAAATATCATAGCAGTCGTCATCTTTGTAGGATAAGAACTAGAATGGATCAAAGCATGAAAATAGTTTGGTTACAACTAAAAGCTAAGGCAGTCACAGATAGGCTCTGCTGGTTAAAATGTAGCTGTGACTCCAGTCGCAGACTGGTTTTGTTATTCATCACACTTTGATTGTGCATGTTTGCCAGCACCAGTGTTGGGACACTCCACTTGATCAGCATGTTTTGTTTACAAATCATTTAAGGGTTTGCATTCAAATTACAGAGGTAAAAATTATCCATTATCAATATTTTTGGTGATTTTGGGGGGTAGTAATCCAACTATCTTCATACTTTAATGCAATTTTTTACCATCATCAACTGATTTTTTTCCTCAAAAAGTATGCACACATACTCTTCTGATATATGCATTCCAGTTCTTATTCTACAGAAATGGAGGCTGTCATGAGGCTGCTACTATTCTTAACTTGACCCCAGTGACCCCATCTCTGGCTATTGGAGCATGGTCTTCTGACCAAACAACCAAGCTTAAAGACAGGGTTAACAGGTAAGAGTGAGAGTTGGTCAGATCCGTAAAATACATATCCATTCTGATGGAAGTTTTTAGATACTACACATTCAATCATCCAAGTCAGACATTTTAATGGCTGGTGTGAGTGACTTTATATCAAATGCAGCAGTGGGCGCCCTATAGAAAAAGCTGACATTATTGCAATAAAGAAAATGGAAAGCCTGGGACAGACCATCATGAGAAGATGTTAGAGAAAAATGAAATTAGTTGATGGAAGAACATGACATACTTAAATGTGAGATATACAATTGATGAGAGAGGCATTGATCAGTAACTGTCAAATGCTATTCTCTGAAAAAGGTATGCCAAGAAGGGCAGCTGTGGACAGAGCAGGGAGAGTTAACAGAAGCAGGAAGCAGGAATAAAAAGAAGAAGAAGCAGCAGAGAACAAATACAGCAACAATCATCAAAAGAGAAAAAACATGAGCAGCAGCAGCAGCAGCAGCAGAAAAGCAAGAGTTGGAAGAAAGGAAAGGTCTTTCACCAACCTTCACTTGGAAGTTCTGGTTCCTCCTCTTCAGGTGGGGGCCTGATTGGAAAACAGAGTTAAAGCCAGTTCACTGTTTGTTCATAGCGTGGTGCCACACATACAATCGACTATCGTGGTGTTCAAAAAAGTTTCTACTAAAACATGAAGCATCAGCTACCACTGAGTGTACTTTCACATTTCTATTCCCAATAGAGACAACAAGAAGAATAAATAAAGTCTATGCAACAATACACCACTATCAAATTGTACTAAAACTGCTAGGTATGAATATCGGTGCATATTTCCACCTGCAAAAACTAACTACTAATAGGGGGATCAATGAAAAGAAAGATATGGTGCATAGTCATATTCTTCAGGACTATCTAATAATGGAGTATCTACATGAGTACATCATGAATTCTGGTGCAGGCTGATAGTTGAGAAAACTAACTACTTTCATAAATATCTACATAAGCATATGTATGGCCAAGGTATTGGCTTTGCAAATAAAATTACTACAAGAAAATATTATAAACTTCAAATGGCTCATTTTAACACTAAATCTAGCTAGGGTTTTTTTTCTCACTCTCTATTAAAACAATTGAGCATCAAGGAATAATCAAAGAGAAGGAGTAAACTATAAAGAGTAACACTGAAAACACATTTTTCTATCTATTCATTGAGGAGAAAAAAACCAAACATCCAAAACCACAAAAAGGACAGCAAATGCATCAAAAACCTTTTCACTTTAAATTAAAAACATGGATGGAATGGACCAACAGACATGCAAAAACAGCAATACAAAACTTGTCATACTCTTTCTCATAATCCCCATCCATGGCTCTCTAGCTCATGTTTATTTCTTCTAACCATCAAACACAGAGGAAATGTAGAGGATATTCACAAGAGAAGCACACACATCACCTCTGAATCTACATGCTCTTACTTTTAGATGAGAGCAGATGACAGGCTATGCAGTCGTATTCCTTTGCCAAGCCGTGATAACGTTACAAATGTCTAACTGGAGTTTCTGATAGAGAGCTGCCCAATAGCCAAAATGAAAGATACACTGATTTTCTCTCCTTCAGAATGTACACCCCATTTCAGTAGGAAGATAACGTAAGGGTTACCTAGATGTTCTTTAACAGCAGTAATATTACAAAGACACTGTGTTAATCACAATAAAATCAGACAAAAGATATATGTTATACATTGTTATAGACAATAACATTTCCAGGAATGAAAATGTGTTGCATTGACCATTATCAAGGCAGAATTGTTAAAGTATTAACAAAGTTCAGGTGGAGTTATACCTATCTTTTTCAAGTTCCTCCACATATTGCATACAAAATCAGAATTATATTTCTTGGGTTTTTTAATCTATTCCAATTCTGAGAGATAAAACCACTTTACTATCTTGATCTGCTCTAGTACAAGCCAAATGGTGTCACTGCAAACATTATTAACGTGCGGAACGATGTCACAGTTGTGCCAGACATTCTCTATGTGACTTACTAAGCTATGCTTTGGCATTTAGTTCAGCCTTTAAGTTTTCCAACTTTTTTTATATGAGCAGTGTGCCAGAACTCAATTGAAGCAACAATGCTTTCTATTTTTAAAATGTCTCTCATAGGAGATTAAAAGTGTAGTTTTGCACACACACACATCCCCCCAAAAAACAGTGTGCATTGAACTAAGTTTTAAAGCAAAGTTTCCAACAACCAGCAATGCTGGGGGCTGCAGCCACAGCCCCACTAATCTACACCAAGCTACCAAAGCAAGCAGCCAGCAAAATCACCCTGCCCATAAAGTTTGCAACAAGGTGGCACTTCACATCCACTCCTACATCCACAGGCACAACACCAGTCCATGGTGGGACTGCGGTGGGGAGCAAGTGCAGGTCAAGATGGGACTGCGGTGGGGAGCAAGTGCAGGTCAAGATGGGACTGCAGTGGGGAGCAAGTGCAGGTCAAGATGGGACTGCGGTGGGGAGCAAGTGCAGGTCAAGATGGGACTGCGGTGGGGAGCAAGTGCAGGTCAAGATGGGACTGCGGTGGGGAGCAAGTGCAGGTCAAGATGGGACTGCGGTGGGGAGCAAGTGCAGGTCAAGATGGGACTGCGGTGGGGAGCAAGTGCAGGTCAAGATGGGACTGCGGTGGGGAGCAAGTGCAGGTCAGGATGGGACTGCGGTGGGGAGCAAGTGCAGGTCAAGATGGGACTGCGGTGGGGAGCAAGTGCAGGTCAAGATGGGACTGCGGTGGGGAGCAAGTGCAGGTCAAGATGGGACTGCGGTGGGGAGCAAGGGCAGGTCAGGATGGGACTGCGGTGGGGAGCAAGTGCAGGGCCCATATTCACAACGGCGATTTATCTTTTTAACACTCGATTTATCCCCTAGCCCCGCGTTATCTTGATCGGTTAGATAAGGTACGCACGTCAGAGGATCCTAGGTTGCGCTTTGCTATATATACTGGTATCCAGCCAAGGGAGAGCGGAACAGGCAGTTGGAATCGTCTGAGTTTAGAGATAAATCGGAGATAAAATAAATCGCCAATAAATCGCCGTTGTGAATACGGGCCCAGGTCAAGAGAAGACGGAAGACCAACCATCCCTATGAGGACACAGAGGTCCAGATAGAAAGACAGACAGACAAGCAGGGGAAGCGGTTTGGGACGGGAGGTCACAGCAGGGTTCCAAACCAGCTCATGTTTACCGGTTGGGCTTAACAGCAATAGCCTGTACTGGCCCCTCCTCAGTCAAACGAGCAGACAAACTTGGAGGCAAGCTTGACAAGTATAAAAAGTCAACTGTCAACTATTTTAACACACATGTTTTGCAGTGGAAAGTGAGGCCGACTTGAAAAGATTCAATGTACACAAATGTATATAATGGAAGGGAAATGGTGAATATGGTGAACATTGATAAATTGCAGGTTCTATATGATGTTCATGCTCAAATTACAAAGTGCAGTGGACGAGACACAAAATCGTTCTTCCAACAAAAGAAAAATCACAAATACTGTGACTTGAAATAAATTGAGGCCGACTTTAAAGAAGTTGAGAAAGATGGAGAAAAAGTAGTGAACGTCACACAACATAATACCTGCAATATTCTTGTTAAAAATACTAAGTGCAAAGAATATTATGACACTCTTCCTTCAAAGGAAGAACACAATGAAAAAAGTAACATAAAGTGAAATCTTATGTTACTAATGCACTAGCAGAGACAATATAATTCTATAAAGTCCATTTTTTAATGGGGGTAAGGAAAACTCAAGAAGGACAGAGAAAGAAATCCCACAAACTTTCAAACATAAAACAGCCTGCTGCACATTCAGTCTTCCATCTTCAATGTATAGAGTCTCAATGAATGCATGCATGAATGTCGACACATACAAACACACACCCACATGCGCATGCACACACACACACAAACACATGTGCATGTGCATGCACACACACACACACATGCACACACACACACACAAACACAAACACACACACACACACACAAAC
This sequence comes from Theodoxus fluviatilis, assembly GCA_034096865.1. NCBI lineage: Eukaryota > Metazoa > Mollusca > Gastropoda > Cycloneritida > Neritidae > Theodoxus > Theodoxus fluviatilis. The sequence goes on from JAWQFJ010000659.1 coordinate 108,627, forward strand.
ACAAAAACACACACGCATGTGCACGCATGTGCACGCACACACACACACACACACACACACACACACACAAACACATATCCAATACCTCCTTCCATAGATATACAAAACATCTCTGCACTTTCACACACTTGGAAACACAACACCACATCAATGGACCAGCAGAGCAGTTCACAACAATACAAGGGAGGCAACTCCATGCAGAGCCCAACATAACCAGAAATCTCTGTAGCAAGTGGACTGAGGTAATGACCAATGAAACATGCAAAACAAAACAATGTGGTGGTACACAAAGTCCCTTTTATTATGGAATCAGCAGCTTGCAATACTAACTTTTAAAAATTATTTGTCTTCCTCAAGCATAGAGAAAGGGGGAAAAAACACAGAAAAAGTTTTAACAAGAAGGGCAAAGCCCATACGACTGACATGCTTGACCTTGACCTTTATATGACCTTGACCTTCAGGCGACCTTCAAGGTCAAGGTCAAACAACTAAACCTACCAATGACATCATACACAAAGAAATGCTTTACACATTTTTCCTACCAAAATACATGTGACCTTGACCCAAGGTCAAGGTCATCCAAGGTCATGCAACACAAAGCTGTTAATTCAAGACATAGGAAGCACAATGGTGCTTATTGGCACTTTCTACCATGAGATATAGTCACTTTTAGTGCTTCACTACCACATTTTGGTCACATTTCATAAGGGTCAAAGTGACCTTGACCTTGATGATATGTGAACAAATGTGTCTCATGATGAAAGTATAACATGTGCCCCACATAATTATTAAGTTTGAAACAGTTATCTTCCATAGTTCAGGGTCAAGGTCACTTCAAAATATGTATACAATCCAACTTTGAAGAGCTCCTGTGACCTTGACCTTGAAGCAAGGTCAACCAAACTGGTATCAAAAGATAGGGCTTGCTTTGACCTATATACCACTTGTAGCTAAGGTCGCCATTCTCAATAACGTGGGAGAAAATTGGGAAAATGTGAAAAATGACTGTTTTTGAGACCACATTTATGGCTCCTGTGACCTTGACCTTGAAGCAAGGTCAAGTCACTGTGTATGTTTTTTGAGGCCTTGTCATCATACACCATCATGCCACATTTGGTGTTGATAGACTTAATAGTCTCCGAGAAAAATCCAACGTTTAAGTTTTTTACGCCCGGACGGACGGACGGACGGACGGACGAAACGGCTCAGTACATAGACTCACTTTTGCTTTGCATGATAGTCAAAAATCCTACAAGAGACAAACTTTTTTTTCTGTTATTTTTGCTCAGTGTCTGAGGAGGACTTCCAAGCACAAACAATGAATTGCAGGTAACTGTGTCCTTACAGTTACATCAAAAGAGATGTTATTTACCACTTCCTTGCTTTGCTTTGCAACAAAACAAAACTCTCCATGAACTGTTCACCCTCCTCCTTCCCAAAGCACTCACACCTGGGGGGTCAGTGTGACCCCTGGGAGACCCGCCTGAGACACCATGTCTGACCTTGGAGAAAACTCTCCCTCCCCCCTGGACTGGGTGTGGGGGTAACATCTATGTAAGGGGAGGAAAGAGTCTGGCAGGGTACATCCTCTACAGTCTGATGTCAACATGAATAGAGAAACATGGGGGAGGAGGGGGGGGGGGGGAGGGGGGGGGGCACAGAGAGAGAGAGAGAGAGAGAGAGAGAGAGAGAGAGAGAGAGAGAGAGAGAGAGAGAGAGAGAGAAAGACAGAGCACAGACAGACAGACAGACAGACAGACAGGCAGACAGACAGACAGAGAAACATACAGTTTCACACACACACACACACACACACACACACACACACACACACACACACACACACACACACACACACACATGTACATAGAATGAAAGATACAGAGGCAGAGAGAGAACAGAAAAACGGAGAATATACTTGTGATCTCACTTATTTTTTCCTAGCAAACTTTGTATTTGAGCAAAGTCTACATTGACACTGTGTCTTCTGACATATTTCTAATCCCATGCCCATAACCACAACTCATATAAAGCTGCATTCTCATTAGAAAAAAAGCAATCAGAACACTACACAGGGATGTGGAGGTTTCATCACAATCAAGATGCATCTCAACAGGAAATGAAGGAGGAGCAACAAAAAGATAGAAAAAAGGGGCAGCAGATGCATATGAAAGAGAGAGGGAGCATGAACACTGTTGTGCAGCCACAGAGAGAGGGAGCATGAACACTGTTGTGCAGCCACAGAGAATGGTGATGGCTGCACAGATGGGGAGTTGTTGAGAAAACTCTGTGTGGGTTCACAATCTGTCATGGCAAGCTGTTTGAAACTACTAAAGTGTGCAACTCTTTCATGTCATCATTACCTTGCAGCACAGTGAAATCCTCTGAGGAACTAGCATAATTAAAACTCCTTAATATTTATTATTCAATTTAATTGGAAAAGGTAAATTCAATCCAATGAATACATGCTTACACACACACATCAAAACTCACATTCCAAAATATAATGTTCAATAAATGTTGTTACAAATATGAAAATAAAGAAAAAAGTAATAATGGAAAGCACCCCAACTTGCATTAACATCACATGCAATGTACACAGCAAATAAGCTCTAAAAAACCTCATTCAAATACAATTGAGAGAAAAACCTCACAAATATCAGACAATGTGAAACAACAGACTAATCCGAGAAAATTTTCAGTAGTTGTGATCTAGCTGAGAATATCTTATTCTTTCTCTCAAAGGTCTAAGTCCATCCCACATCATCCAATCCCCAATCCACCCCACAAAGCCCATCTCATCCCACACCACCCCATCCACCTCTTCCACACCACCCCATAACCCATCCATCCACCCCTCCCACACCACCCCATTGCCCACCCATCCAACCCTCCCACACCACCCCATTGCCCACCCATGCAACCATCCCACACCACCCCATTGCCCACCCATCCAACCCTCCCACACCACCCCATTGCCCACCCATCTACCCCTCCCACACCACCCCATTGCCCACCCATCTACCCCTCCCACACCACCCCATTGCCCACCCATCCAACCCTCCCACACCACCCCTTTGCCCACCAATCTACCCCTCCCACACCATCCCTCTGCCCACCCATCCACCCCTCCCACACCACCCCATTGCCCACCCATCTACCCCTCCCACACCACCCCATTGCCCACCAATCTACCCCTCTCACACCACCCCATTGCCCATCCATCTACCCCTCCCACACCATCCCCCATAACCCATCCATATACCCCTCCCAAAATATCCCCCATAACCCATCCATCCAACCCTCTCACACCACCCTTTTGCCCACCCATCTACCCCTCCCACACCATCCCTCTGCCCACCCATCTACCCCTCCCACACCATCCCTCTGCCCACCCATCCACCCCTCCCACACCATCCCCCATAACCCATCCATCCACCCCTCCCATGCCACACCATTGCCCACCCATCCACCCCTCCCACACCACACCATTGCCCACCCATCCCCCTATCCCACACACCCCCATTGCCCACTCATCCACTCATTCCTACACACTCCCTCCCTGGTCTCTCAGCTTCCCATATCCCCAAGATACACTCCAAGATACCAAGGAACCAATCAAATAACCTGATTAAAATATTTGGAGCCACCTAACACCTGAAAAACCAATCATCTGTCATATATGTACTCTTCCCAGGGACATTTCATGCAGTCAAAATCCAGTGCAAGAATAATCTGGCATAGATCTCAGTCTGGAAAATACCAAGTGGTAGAGCACACAGAAGAGAGGATTTGATTTGATCAAGCATTGATCATAAGATCAAATCTGCCAAGTCTAAAAGCATAGACTGTCCACTATCCTCTTCTTACACTA
>JAWQFJ010000659.1:117500-144380 GCA_034096865.1 Theodoxus fluviatilis
AAGCTTGATTTAGATGAAAATGACTCGGCTGACTTCCCTAGCGTAAGTAATTGTAGGATTTTTTGTTTTGTTTTACACTAAAACATTTTCAGATGTATTTCCAAGTAATCAAAAGCTGTTGTATTCTTGAAACAATAGAGCAGTGTAGGAAAACACAGTGCTTCGACCGATGGCAATGTGTTGTGGTCTGTAGATCGAGAGTCCTGAGCGGAAGCTTGATTCAGATGAAAATGACTCGGCTGACTTCCCTAGCGTAAGTAATTGTAGGATTTTTTGTTTTGTTTTAGTTTTACCCTATAACATTTTCAGATGTATCTCCATTACTTGGAGACTCTATGCACTTTGCATTTTCATCAAAAGCTGTTGTATTCTTAAATAAATAGAGCAGTGTAGGAAAACACAGTGAATTTGTTTGTTTTTTGTTGTTGTCTGTGTTCCATGATTTTTTAGCAGCCAAAAAAAACCATTCTATGGCATTTTTATTAATTGCACCATGTAGGCCATCCATTTTTCTACTCACCCTCCAAAAATCTACTTCAAAGCTTGAATAGGTAATAAATGATGATTTTTTAAGTAAACATGGTGTCGAATTTGACCACACACAAAAAAATTTGTGGCTCTGGGGTAAAGCAATGACAAAAATTGGCGGCGCTCTAAAGGCTAGAACACAAGACATGAAGGGTGGGAGGGATCCAGAACGGCATAAAGTCTTCTGAGGAAGTGCCCCTGTCTTGAAGAGTTTCTGTCCTGCCTTCCTGACACTCTTGTGGCATAGGCCAGGCCTAGATCATGTCTCCAGGAGCCTGTCAGCTGTCGAAGATGTCCAGTCACACCGCGTGACAGTCTGTCATCTGCCTAGTGCAAGTGCAGGCTGAGAGTGTCACCTGAACACTTGTGCGAGAACCCATCAACAAAACTTGCAGACAAATGAAATCTACTAAAGCCCCGGCACCATCCCTAGTGTGCCCTCTAAGGGGTCATGCCCCCCAGTGTACCTCCACATCCAACTCAGACTTTCTGAAATAAATACGGCAGGAATACCCTAGCTCATGTTTGTGGCCCTGAATCTATGGGAGGCCATTCCACACAGAGGAGACAGTGGGAGAGCAAGCATTCATCAATATTATGAATTGTGATGTGATATATCCTATTGTCTCTGGGCTTTCTATACAAAGCAGCTTGGAGGACATTTCCATCACTTGCAGGAAAATTCATAGTTATTACAGAAAATATTCTGTGGAGTGTTGTTAACCTCCACTTTCTCCATGACATGCAACTTGGTTTCAAATACAGACAGGACTTTGTAAAACTTCAGTCCTCCTCCTTTTTACCATCATCTTCACTGTCATCATTGTTGTCGTCATCATCATCACTATCACTCACCTTTTGCAACTCAGTGACAGCTACTTTCAACTTCTTGGCATAGTCGTATCGCTCCTCTGTAGGGAGAAAAATAAAGCATGCTCATGCGTGCAAAGCAGTATAAATTTTACACAAAGACTGAATTGACCACTTACCTGGAGATGTGAAAACTTTTCATACCACAGAGAAAAACAGTAAGTTAAAAGCAAATTATAAAAGTACAGGACCCCCCCACCACCACCACAGTGACAGCATCTCATGCAACACCGGTCTCATGAAGATGACAAGAAGCTGGCCTTCAAAAATCCAGCCCAGTATGTGCAAGACAGCATAAAAACAAGAGACATATTGGACTTTCACTCACAGAAAGTAACTTTACTGCCTATGTTTGCATAGAACTTCGCATCACTGGTTGTCACTCTTGACCTTATTTGTGATCGTGTTTTCTTCAATTATCATATCAAACAAAGTTTATTTCGATACCTTTTGGAAAACTTAATGTTTTGCAATGGGCCAGAGGCCCCAGCAATAAAGTTCTCATTTGTTTATTTGTTCGTTCTTCCTCTCTCCCTCTTTGCACACACACATACACCATCATACACATACATAAACATCACACACACAACATGCAAGCATACATGTGAGCACACTCACACACAAACATGGACACACACACACACACACACACACACACAGATACACACACACACACACACACACACATACACACGGACACACACACACACACACACACACACATAGACACACACAAACATGGACACACACACACACCATGTACACACACCTATATACACACACTTACACACACACACAAGCACACATACATGCACACACATGCACACACACACATACACACGCACACACACACACACACACACACACACACACACACACAGAGGGAAAAGGGACACTTACGAAGGACAGCCTCCTGCTTTTTCAGCTCCAGTTTTCTGATGATCTGCGCCACCTCTGGGTCCTGGTACATGTCAAAGGCCAGGTCATCCAGGGGAGAAATGTAGTCTGGCCTAAAAATAGACAGTCAGCAGGTCAAGGTCAGGGCAAAAGGTGAAGGCAGTAGTTTTATTTCACAACCTATATCCTCATTTGGATTCCGTTTCACTTTCCTCTCAAAGCTGATGAATGAAACAACTCCTTGATTCTTCTCATGCATCCAGTGAAAGATGGATCGACAGACAGACGGACAGACCGACAGACCGAAGGAGGGACGGATGGATAAATGGACAGACGGACGGACTGACAGACGGACGGAGAGACGGAGGAACAGACAGACACAGACAGACAGACATACACACAGACAGACAGACAGATAGACAGGATGCAAGGTTAAGAATTTAGAACCATCTCCTTTCCCTTGGGAGTGATCCCCCCTGATCCTGTCTCATGGCCAAAGCAAGGGCTCACTGCCCTGCAGTTCCACCTCACTGCACATGAGGCTGCCTTTTCTAACTCGGGCAAAAAACATGAACAGTTGTGGTTACAGTAACAGGACCCCAAACTTTTTTTCTTGATTGTGCAAAAAAAGAGAGGAAAAAAGGAAGAAATCAACGGTATTACAGGAATTGTGTGCAGTCTCATCTAGCCTGCCTCATGAACACATGGGGAATCACTATTTCAGTTTCTTTAATCAGTATTTTTTCTTCAGCAAAAGATATATTGTGAATGATGTTCAACCTGGCCTCTCCTATTTAAAAAAAAACTCTTTTAATTTATTTTTTCCATGTTACCATAACCACATCTTTTTTTTTTGGCCTCACGTAGGTCACATCATGAGGCACTTCACATGCAGTCAGCCTTGGCATCACATCTCTAAAAGCCTCATGATGTACTCAATCTGCCTCTCTGAGGCCATCAGGGGGACATTGATAAGACATCTGGAGACTAGTGGCTGTCAACACAACCTAAATGTTTCAACTCCTGGGTGGGTTGGTGCCATTCAAATCCAATGTCTGAGGATGCAAATCCTGGATCCACACCACTTCAAAAGCACACTTGCTGGCCACAGAAAAACCGCAATGCAAGCACTCCAACAACTGGACTGGAAAAACCGAAGGTTAGGCCTCCCCAAAAAATAACTGTATATGGTAACCCAACTGTCTTTATTGTTTTCTGCAGACCCTAAACTTTTTTACTGATGTGCACAGCAACAAAAATGTAAGAAACCAAGAAAGAATTGATGGTAAACAATGGACTGCATGCTCTCCCATTTCCCCTGCACTTCAAGTACAAGCACTCAGGGACTCCGCTATTCAAGTTTATCAAGTGTTTTCAGTAACTGGGAAACTTGATTTATGTTTCATCTGACCTCTTCTAAAACAAAAATGTAAAATTAAAAAAATCCACGCCGACCTACCAACAACCTCCCCCCTTTTTCCCTCTTTATTACTGCAACCACTAGTTTCTCTTCTTTTCTTTCTTTTTTCTTTTTTTTTGGGGGGGTGGGGGGGGTGGGGGGTGGGGGGGTGGGGTGGGGGAGGCCCTTATCAGCAACATCATTACGACAGCAACACTACTTGAAAAGCCAGCTAACTTGTTCCCAACAAACCAAAGACTGGTACCGCAGGCCCACAGGAATGCATTGAAAACCAGACAAGACCATGCAAGAGTGGAGTGGGAGACAGAACAAAAGCCCTGCAGGAGTTGGCAAGATTAAGTCCTCTTCAGAAACATAAAATCCTCTGCCATTAGATTCACCCAGGTGAACAGCAAAGCAACTCTGTGGCCCAAGCGTATAGTTCCCTATCATCATCACATTGTCTGTAATGTTTAAGTCATTACTATGAGCTGGCAAGGGAAAAGTAAGTAAACCATACAAAAAGTTTCACCATGACTAAAAGTCACATGAACATTTAAAACTGGTTTTATAGAATTAAATAATAAAAGCAACTAAACACACACACACACACACACACACACAAACACACACCACACACACACAAACACACATACACCACACAAACACACATACACCACACACACACACACACATGTATACACCACACACACACACACACACACACACACACACACACACACACACACACACAGACACACTGGTGAAAACATTATTTTTTATTACCATTTTCATTCAAGTTCCATCGCTTTACCCAAATCAAACAAATGTGACTTACTTGTTGTAGATGCTGTCTGCTTCATTCTGCCTGTTGTCTTCCAACTCAAGCATGGACTGGAAAGAACAGTTTGGATGTAAAATCACTCTATATGTGTATATCATTTACACACACAATGCACTTCCACAGTCTGTTCCTCCCATGATGACACCAAGGATCGTCAAACCATAATGATAGCATTTCACTTCTTGGCTAAACAGACATTTAGATTTACCTAGAAAATACTGTTTTTCCTCTCTCTCTCTCTCTCTCTCTCTCTCTCTCTCTCTCTCTCTCTCTCTCTCTCTCTCTCTCTCTCTCATTCTCTCTTTAGAAGAGGCAGCTTCCGTCAAAGGAGAATGAGAATTTCAGTTGGAGAAGCAGAAGAAAGAGAGGAAAGCAGAAACAGGAGGAGAAGGAGAAAGAAGAGCAAAAGAAACAAGAAGGGCAAAGCCCATACGACTCACATGCTTGACCTTGACCTTTATATGACCTTGACCTTCAGGTGACCTTCAAGGTCAAACAACTAAACCTACCAATGACATCATACACAAAGAAATGCTTTACACATTTTTCCTACCAAAATACATGTGACCTTGACCCAAGGTCAAGGTCATCCAAGGTCAGGCAACACAAAGCTGTTAATTCAAGACATAGGAAGCACAATGGTGCTTATTGGCACTTTCTACCATGAGATATAGTCACTTTTAGTGCTTCACTACCCCATTTTGGTCACATTTCATAAGGGTCAAAGTGACCTTGACCTTGATGATATGTGACCAAATGTGTCTCATGATGAAAGTATAACATGTGCCTCACCTAATTATTAAGTTTGAAACAGTTATCTTCCATAGTTCAGGGTCAAGGTCACTTCAAAATATGTATACAATCCAACTTTGAAGAGCTCCTGTGACCTTGACCTCAAAGCAAGGTCAACCAAACTGGTATCAAAAGATAGGGCTTGCTTTGACCTATATACCACTTGTAGCTAAGGTCGCCATTCTCAATAACGTGGGAGAAAATTGGGAAAATGTGAAAAATGACTGTTTTTGAGACCACATTTATGGCTCCTGTGACCTTGACCTTGAAGCAAGGTCAAGTCACTGTGTATGTTTTTTGAGGCCTTGTCATCATACACCATCATGCCACATTTGGTGTTGATAGACTTAATAGTCTCCGAGAAAAATCCAACATTTAAGTTTTTTACGCCCGGACGGACGGACCGACGGACGGACGGACGGACGACATGGCTGAGTACATAGACTCACTTTTGCTTCGCATGTGAGTCAAAAAGGAAAACAACAAGTAGCAGATACAGTAGCAACAGCTGGGGAAGAGGAACCAAGGAACTAGAGGAGCTGGAAGTGAAGAAGCAGGTGAAGTGAGGGCAGGAGCATGAGGAGAAGATTGCAGGAAAGCAGAGCACATTTTCAGCAGGGTAAGATGTATTGACAGTAGCCAGTCAGTGGCTGGGAAATAAGAAGTCATGTGGAAGAGAGAGAGAGAGAGAGAGAGAGAGAGAGAGAGAGAGAGAGAGAGAGAGAGAGAGAGAGAGAGAGAGAGAGAGAGAGAGAGAGAGAGGTTTTTACTTACTTGGTCAGCAATTTCATAGGGTTTATTCATCCGGTCTCCAATGACGTTAATAGCCACTACCCCAACCTGCAACATGAGAAATACAGAATACAAATACCGAGGGAGAAATAGGAATACAGTTATCTGGAAAATAAGAAATGTCAAGTTCAAAACAGTCTTTCACCTGAGAAAACTTTTCTTTGCATAGAAATCTAGTGCAGGAGTGTAATGCCTATTTAGATCCAGTAGCAATAAGCATTAACATTCAATGCAGTGTGAGTGTGAGTAAATCCAGAATGCTTCAGGGTAGTTTTTGAATTTTGATTAATATTCAGTCTCAGTGAACTTTCCCACTGTGCTTTTCTACTGTGATGCATTTATGAATTCTGATACAGAACACATCCTTACTTCAGCATTTATCAAGTTTTCAAGCATGCTTGTTTAATTGATTGTATTTGCATCACTAGACAGATTGTAATGGGCACGGCCAGGGCTGGAGTTTTTGTTGCTTGAAGTCAAGGTTCACATTTCTCTTAATGTTGGCCACTGAGAAGGAAATTAGATACATAACAAGATTTCAAGTCACAAGACTCTAATGTTGGCCACGACCATCGCAAATGTTATCTAGCGCATTTCAAAATCCACAAAATGCAACCATCTTACAAAGATATTGAAAATCAGAGATTACAAAAGAATTGAAGACATGAGTGCAGCAAAGAAAAGAAGTTTTGAATCACTCAGAGTGCTGCAGGCTGCCAAAGATTTAGCAGTTTCTGCTGTAATCTACAAATGGAGCTGGCAGCTGCAGCAACAGCAGCAGAAATAGCAGCAGCAATACCTCCAGCAGCAGCAACACTTGTAGCAGCAGCAACACTTGTAGCAGCAGCAACACTTGTAGCAGCAGCAACACTTGTAGCAGCAGCAACACTTGTAGCAGCAGCAACACTTGTAGCAGCAGCAACACTTGTAGCAGCAGCAACACTTGTAGCAGCAGCAACACTTGTAGCAGCAGCAACACTTGTAGCAGCAGCAACACTTGTAGCAGCAGCAACACTTGTAGCAGCAGCAATATTTGTAGCAGCAGCAACACTTGTAGCAGCAGCAACACTTGTAGCAGCAACAATACTTGTAGCAGCAGCAATACTTGTAGCAGCAGCAATACTTGTACTGTAGCAGGAGCAATACTTGTAGCAGCAGCAACACTTGTAGCAGCAGCAACACTTGTAGCAGCAGCAACACTTGTAGCAGCAGCAACACTTGTAGCAGCAGCAACACTTGTAGCAGCAGCAACACTTGTAGCAGCAGCAACACTTGTAGCAGCAGCAACACTTGTAGCAGTATCAACACTTGTAGCAGGAGCAACACTTGTAGCAGCAGCAACACTTGTAGCAGCAGCAACACTTGTAGCAGCAGCAATATTTGTAGCAGCAGCAACACTTGTAGCAGCAGCAACACTTGTAGCAGCAGCAATACTTGTAGCAGCAGCAACACTTGTAGCAGCAGCAACACTTGTAGCAGCAGCAACACTTGTAGCTGCAGCAACACTTGTAGCAGCAGCAATATTTGTAGCAGCAGCAACACTTGTAGCAGCAGCAATACTTGTAGCAGCAGCAATACTTGTACTGTAGCAGGAGCAATACTTGTACTGTAGCAGCAGCAATACTTGTACTGTAGCAGCAGCAATACTTGTAGCAGCTGCAATACTTTTACTGTAGCAGGAGCAATACTTGTAGCAGCAGCAATACTTGTAGCAGCAGCAACACTTGTAGCAGCAGCAACACTTGTAGCAGCTGCAATACTTTTACTGTAGCAGCAGCAATACTTGTAGCAGCTGCAATACTTTTACTGTAGCAGGAGCAATACTTGTAGCAGCAGCAATACTTGTACTGTAGCAGGAGCAATACTTGTACTGTAGCAGCAGCAATACTTGTAGCAGCTGCAATACTTTTACTGTAGCAGGAGCAATACTTGTAGCAGCTGCAATACTTGTAGCAGCAGCGATACTTGTACTGTAGCAGGAGCAATACTTGTATCAGCTGCAATTCTTGTAGCAGCAGCAATACTTGTAGCTGCAGCAACACTTGTAGTAGCAGCAATACTTGAAGCAGTATCAACACTTTTAGCAGGAGCAATACTCATATCAGCTGCAATACTTGTAGCAGCAGCAATACTTGTACTGTAGCAGGAGCAATACTTGTATCAGCTGCAATTCTTGTAGCAGCAGCAATACTCGTAGCTGCAGCAACACTTGAAGTAGGAGCAATACTTGCAGCAGTATCAACACTTGTAGCAGCAGCAATACTTGTACTGTAGCAGGAGCAATACTTGTATCAGCTGCAATTCTTGTAGCAGCAGCAACACTTGTAGCAGGAGCAATACTTGTATCAGCTGCAATTCTTGTAGCAGCAGCAATACTTGTAGCTGCAGCAATACTATTAGCAGCAGCAATATTTGTAGCAGCAGCAACACTTGTAGCAGCAGCAACACTTGTAGCAGCAGCAATACTAGTAGCAGCAGCTATACTTGTAGCAGCAGCAGCACTTGTAGCAGCAGCAATATTTGTAGCAGCAGCAATACTTGTAGCAGCAGCAACACTTGTAGCAGCAGCAACACTTGTAGCAGCAGCAATACTTGTAGCAGCAGCAACACTTGTAGCAGCAGCAACACTTGTAGCAGCAGCAACACTTGTAGCAGCAGCAACACTTGTAGCAGCAGCAATACTAGTAGCAGCAGCAACACTTGTAGCAGCAGCAACACTTGTAGCAGCAGCAACACTTGTAGCAGCAGCAATACTTGTAGCAGCAGCAACACTTGTAGCAGCAGCAACACTTGTAGCAGCAGCAACACTTGTAGCAGCAGCAACACTTGTAGCAGCAGCAATACTTGTAGCAGCAGCAACACTTGTAGCAGCAGCAATATTTGTAGCAGCAGCAACAGTTGTAGCAGCAGCAATACTAGTAGCAGCAGCAACACTTGTAGCAGCAGCAACACTTGTAGCAGCAGCAATATTTGTAGCAGCAGCAACACTTGTAGCAGCAGCAATACTAGTAGCAGCAGCAACACTTGTAGCAGCAGCCACCGTACCTGGTTGTAGAGGTTGAACTTGTTGATGTGGTTCTTGTGGACATTGAGACGGAGGAGCTGACCAGTGGCATCCACATGTACCGACTTGAGTTCCCTGGCTTTGAAGCCTGTCTTCTCATTGTCAGAAAGAGACACATAGCTGTAAATACAGAAATACATAGTTGTAAATACAGAGATACGCAAGAAGAGCAAAGCCCATACGACTCACATGCTTGACCTTGACCTTTACATGACCTTGACCTTCAAGGTCAAGGTCAAACAACTACACCTAGCAATGACATCATACGCTAAGAACTGCTTTACACATTTTTCCTACCAAAATACATGTGACCTTGACCCAAGGTCAAGGTCATCCAAGGTCATGCAACACAAAGCTGTTAATTCAAGACATAGGAAGCACAATGGTGCTTATTGGCACTTTCTACCATGAGATATGGTCACTTTTAGTGGTTCACTACCTCAGTTTGGTCACATTTCATAAGGGTCAAAGTGACCTTGACCTTGATGATATGTAACCAAATGAGTCTCATGATGAAAGTATAACATGTGTACTACAATGTTATGAAGTTTGGAAAAGTTATCTTCCATAGTTCAGGGTCAAGGTCACTTCAAAATATGTATAAAATCCAACTTTAAAGAGCTCCTGAGACCTTGACCTTGAAGCAAGGTCAAGTCACTATGTATGTTTTTTGACGCCTTGTCATCCTACACCATCATGCCAAATTGGGTGTTGATAGGCTTAATAGTCTCTGAGAAAAATCCAACGTTAAAGTTTTTTACGGATGACAGGACACCCGGACCCCCGGACCGGACACCCGGACGCCCGGACGGACGACCCGGGTGACCTAGTATGAAAGTATAACATGTGTACTACAATGTTATGAAGTTTGGAAGAGTTATCTTCCATAGTTCAGGGTCAAGGTCACTTCAAAATATGTATACAATCCAACTTTAAAGAGCTCCTGTGACCTTGACCTTGAAGCAAGGTCAATCAAACTGGTATCAAAAGATAGGGATTACTTTGCCCTATACACCATATATAGGTCAGGTATCCAAACTCAAAAACTTCAGAGAAAATGGGGAAAATGTGAAAAATGGCTGTTTTTTAGACAACATTTACGGCCCCTGCGACCTTGATCTTGAAGCAAGGTCAAGCCACTGTGTATGTTTTTTGACGCCTTGTCATCATACACCATCATGCCAAATTGGGTGTTGATAGACTTAATAGTCTCTGAGAAAAATCCAAAGTTAAAATTTTTACGGACGACACCACACCCGGACGCCCGGACGGACGAAACGAGTGAGTACATAGACTCACTTTTGCTTCGCATGTGAGTCAAAAACTGTAAATACAGAAATACATAGTTGTAAATACAGAGACACAAAGCTGTACATACAGATAAACATAGTTGTAAATACAGAGACACAAAGCCGTAAGTACAGTCAGACAGAGACACATAGCTGTAAATACAGCACCGCCATCACTATTAACGTGATGAAAGTTTTGGTGAGGATGATGTAAGGATAATTACGATGACAGTAAGGAAGAAGAAGAAGAAGAAGAAGAAGAAGAAGAAGAAGAAGAAGAAGAAGAAGAAGAAGAAGAAGAAGAAGAAGAAGAAAGTGATGTTGATGGTGATTGATGTTCAAAGACAGTAAAATATTCTATTATCTTATCTTTCTACTTTCACCCCATACAACATGGTTACTGGAAGACAAAAATTATTTTAGCTTCTTCTGCACTAAATCCAGATAAAAATCCAACCTTTTTTCTTAAATAAAAATTCTGACACATTTCAACCGTGGAACAAAGTTCAGGAATTTAGGAGATCAGCCTTGAGGAAAAAGTTCTCGTGCACCAACAATAGTGACCCTAGACCCTATAATTTAGCTCGATCCCATTCAAGTGACTCAGTTCAGTCTACGCCACATTCACTCAACTTGGTACTTGTTTCAATTGTAAGTGACAAAGTCCAGTGTACACCACACTCACCCAAGTCGCTACTTGTTTCAAGTGTAAGTGACTGAGACCAGTTTACACCACACTCAACCAAGCCACTATGTGTTTCAAGTGTAAGTGACTAAGTCCAGTGTACACCACACTCACCCAAGTCGCTGGTAGCGTGCCTGCTTCAAGTGTAAGTGACTGAGTCCAGTCTACACCACACTCACCCAAGTTGCTGGTAGCGTGCCTGCTTCAAGTGTAAGTGACTGAGTCCAGTCTACACCACACTCACCCAAGTTGCTGGTAGCGTGCCTGCTTCAAGTGTAAGTGACTGAGTCCAGTTTACACCACACTCACCCAAGTCGCTGGTAGCGTGCCTGCTTCAAGTGTAAGTGACTGAGTCCAGTTTACACCACACTCACCCAAGTCACTGGTAGCGTGCCTGCTTCAAGTATAAGTGACTGAGTCCAGTTTATACCATACTCACCCAAGTCGCTGGTAGCGTGCCTGCTTCAAGTATAAGTGACTGAGTCCAGTTTATACCATACTCACCCAAGTCGCTGGTAGCGTGCCTGCTTCAAGTGTAAGTGACCGAGTCCAGTCTACACCACACTCACCCAAGTCGCTGGTAGCGTGCCTGCTTCAAGTGTAAGTGACCGAGTCCAGTTTACACCACACTCACCCAAGTCGCTGGTAGCGTGCCTGCTCCAGGGCAAAGGGCATTCCATCAGGGATGTCCCCGACAAAAAACTCTATCTTGGTGGCTGCAAAAATGTACACATAAAAAAGGTCAAACTAGTTACCCTCCTTTACCTACATACCTGTATATTCAAATTCTAAACAATGCATGTCAGAAAAAAAATTAAATGATATCTACTCCACCCTTCCACACCATCCTTCCTCTCTTTCTCTCTCTCTCTCTCTCTCTCTCTCTCCTCTCTCTCTCTCTCTCTCCTCTCTTCTCTCCTCTCTTCCCTCTCTGTCTCTCGCCTCTCGTCTCCTCTCTCTCCCGCTCTCTCTCTTCTCTCTCTCAGTCCTCTCTCTTCTCTCCTCTCTCTCTCTCTCTCTCTCTCCTCCTTCTCTCTCTCTCTTCTCTCTCTCTCTCTCTTCTTCTCTCTCTCATCTCTCTCTTCCCGAGTCACTCCGTCTCTCTCTCTCGGGAGTTCTCATACGGGACGGCTCTCAATCATCCTTACGCACGCGACACCTCAGGCTGAATCCTATAGCGCGGTTCCCAAAATCCAAGCAACTCTTCAGAGCCCCTCCAGGACGGTCTCTCCTCTCGCTGTCATAGGATTTAGAAGAGACCAGATTGAAGCAGGGAAAATCCCCCCGCCCCCCCCCACTTTCCTGCCCAGGAAACGGCACCACACCTTTTTGAACTTTTTTTTTTGTTTGCACTAATAGTAATAATTTCAAGGCACTTTTACAATGTGGATACCCATTTCATTCTTTCTCTCTTCCGTACTCTCTGCATCTACATTGGCGTCATTGGGTTCTCTCTTCGGATCACAATCCTTTCTTGGTCCTCCATCTCTTGCTTCCCGACGCCCTCTCCTCCTTTCCCTCATCCTTTCCTCCTGCCCTCTCATTCTAGTCGGGGCGAGGCACTCGTTCCGGGCCTCCTCCTGGAATACTTGATCACCGTCATCTCACCCGCTCTCCTTCCTCCTTGACATCTCTCTTCTCTTGTGTATGACTCGCTACAATCGGCTGTGCGTCTATGCTCGAGTCTTCTCTGTCTCTCCCCTTAAGCTTCCACTTTCTAGTACACGATCATCTGTGCGCGCCCGGATTCTCCCCACTCCCTAGTGCCTCTCTTGACTCTGTGCACAGGCTCAGTCTCCCTTCCTCGAGCCGCATGTCCAAATTAGCTGCTCGCAGCCTCTCCCAGTCTCCACTTCGGTCCCGCAGAACTGACCCGCTTTCTTGCAGCCCATTCCACATTTGTCTACCAACAAAGTGCGTCTTCTTTCAAGTTTTAACGGATATCGCGCTCTCTTATCTCACTCTACTCTCCCTCTCCAACACTCTCACTACATCTCCCTCTCCATCGCTGTAATCTCGAACTGGCTCTTCCAGTTTCCATACTCTAATGATCTCCCACTCATCCCCCTCACGGAGGGCCTCCTCGTCTCTCGATCGGGTCTTTTCAACCTAGTCTCAATCCTCAGTCCTCTCCTTTTAACCCATTCGTCGTCCTAACTCTCCGGCTCGGACTCTTCCGCACGACGCGGTCCGAAATGACATAGGAAGAAAACCCGGATGTTCGTCCCCACATATCGTGTCACAGTCCTCTGTCACTTACCCGCTATGCCCCTCACCCGTTCCGTATAATCTCGGTAAGCTCTCCTCCTGGTGTCTTATCGTGTCGAAAGCACGCACAAGGCGTCGTCATCACTAGCCCTTTCAACGTCTCCCTACAACAGCTCCCGTAAACTCCTTCTCCAATCGGTTCTTTTCGATAGGATCCTCAGACCGTGTATCACCGTTACAACGACACATACGAAATAAACTCGCAACCACACAAAAATAAAATGATCGATGTCCGATCTCCCCCGGCTCGTATCTCGCAACCAACTCTAGGTCATAGTCATGACTCTCGAAATTCGCCATCTCTGCTCCCAACTGTGGTCACCTCATAGGGACCTTCATGCTCGACACCTTCCACATTATTCAGACTCTTCCAACTCCGAAAACAGTGAAATTGTACGTCTTCTCGCCAGCGTCACAAGGCTCCTAAAGTTCGGATAAATCTTTTTCGCAAAGACCATCATGACCCATCAAAATCTCTCATCGACGCAATCTGCTCACGAAACCACACTTCTTGCAGCCCCAGTCGCTTAACATATTCCAAGACACTTTTTGTACTCCCACTTCACTCTCGAAGGACTTAGCCCTCGTGCCATATCCCCACAATCTCAGGGATCTCCCAGAGGAGGGGGGGTTTCCAATCTCAAATGGGGGGCTTCACTTGAATACGGCATGGAGGCGACGAGACAAGGTGCCACAGCAAATCGACAACTGCTCAACCCATCTTCAGTGTGTGGATCTCGACTCGGGTGGCCGCTCAAAGGTTCAAGTCCCAAAATCGCTCGCGCCTATAGGCTGCCTACTTCGCTCCACACTCTCCGGCTCCTTCTACTACTTCTCAAATAACGTTACATCACTCGCTCCGGCTCACCCCATATCTTCTCCCAAGTATCACGTGCACCGCAGTCTCACAAGCAAAAGTCCTCTCGAACCCTAGTCCTCTCGGCAGCGCCGTATGTCCCCCGGAGTGGTCCCCCTCCTTAAACGGCGGCAGTCCTTTACACTCTTCGCGAGCCCCTGCGGTTAAGCTCCTCGCCCAGTTCGACCTACGTCAGGCAACTCGGGTTACCTCTCTCCAATGCCGAGCTCTCTGTCTCGTAGTCCGCAGCGTCGAGCACGTGCTCACCCTCGCCATTCCTTCTCTTCTTCTACGCAAATGCGCCTCCCCATAAGCTCAGAAGGGCGTTCGTCCCGCCTACTCTCCGTCGACGCCCCCTTCTCTGCATAGATTTCTCCATCATTATGTTTCTCCGTTTTTCCCTCCCCACATCTCCTAGAGGGCCCCCGTCGTTCCCGATGACATCGGAAAGAAGCTCGTGCCGCGAGTACATAAACTTCATCTATCAGGTACTCAATTCGCTCTGACAAACACTCCTCTTTTACTTTTAACGTCTCATTCACTCTGCATCTTCCCGAGTCTTCTCTATGAGAAAGGAAAAAGTAGGCCTCTTCCGCATCAAGACTCTGGAAGGTCATTGGTTCCAAATCGGCCTCACCCTCCCGCGGCAACTTACCATTTAAATAACTCCGTAGCTACTCCTCATCAACATCAAATATTACGTACCCCAACTATAAGCAAATCCCATATTCTCTACCGCTTAAATTTGGCTTATTTTCAGCTCAAAATTGTCTCCCTACCGAAGGCGGTCTTTTCATATTGTCATACTCCAACAGACCTCGAGAAAATATCCTCTATCTGTTCCTGCTCTCTGCTCAGATCTACCAAACTTGCCTAGAAGACCCGTCTCTACATCCCTTCTTAGATTTCGCTCGTTCTCCCTAAAACCTGATGCTCGCTCGGGCACTCCCTCATCTCCCGACTCTTACAATTCTCCCGTCCGGTCCTCACGTGCGATATTACTTCACTCCGCTCCTTAGTGCTCATGTCTCACTCCTTTCCTCCTCCGACCTGATACTCGTTTTATCCCGCCCGACGCGTCTCTTCAAGGTAGTTGGTTCAGCCCTTCTCTTCTTCTCGGACGCAGAGCTCCTACCTTCCTTCAACCCCCTACAGAAGTATCTGCTCCTCTCATACACTACCTGCTCTACCGCCTAGCCCCATATATCTCTTGATCTCACCTCTACGTTCCCGATCCTCTCCCTTGCACCGCCTCCTCCTCTCATTTGTCGCGGCTCAAATCGACTTCCCTGCCTTTAGACCCCACTCCTCTACGATTCCCTCGTACTCTGTCTCTCCCCTCCCATTGTAACCTCATAATCCGTCTTCTTCTCGATACACCAGCGTTGAGCCTTTCGAATCTCCTCGTTCTTGTTGCGTCCTCTCACACTACACCATCTATCAGACCATGACTCTATCTCATCGGTAACTCCACGGCGTCCTGTGCACGATGCACATCTGCGGTCATCGAGACACTCCAACACCGGCTTCCTCTTGTCTTTTCCGAGCGACGCAAGAACCTCGCCCGACTCGGCTGAATGTACAATTGCCAAACTGACTCGCCCGCAACTTCTCAACCGCTCTCTCCTCCCGGAGAATCTCTACCAATTAGCGACCTAAAGTATATCCCTCACTCCAGTGTTATCGCGAACTAGTCTCTCCACCTTGTTGCACCGGTCCGTAATTCTGCTGGGTTTCCTCTCGTAATGGGTGACTCATTTCGATGTTCTTAATCGCAAACTCAGCTCTTACTCGATCTCTCCGATAGTATGAGCCACCAGTCGTCTCCTCAAAATCCTCGCCACCATCAATTACTTCCCGATTATTTTGATCGAGGTCATTCCAAAGCCACACCACGTCCACTGTTCTTCCTCTCTAACAGAGATCATCCTAACTGCACATCCGTATGAGTGCCGACAACCTTGGCAACCCGGCGTCTAATTTCGACCCCCGCTATTCCACCCCCCCATCAAATCATCCTTCACTTTGTCATTGGGAAAACTGCATTTCTCCCATATAGCTATTTAGTCCCCACCCCCCCGGTCTCCGCTAAAACTCTCTCTCACCGCCTATATACAAAAACTTACAGTTCGAATAATGCTTCGCGCTCAGACATCAAACTCACCCGGTTCTCCATATAGATAGTCATATCTTCCAGACAATCACAGGCAACTCATCGGCTCCGCTCAGTCAGTAATTAGGAATTACCTTCGATCCATCGACTCGGAAGCTGCGGACTCAAGTTGTCTCTCCATGGCAAATCAATCTCCAAGTCTCTTATCGCGTTCTTCTACTTCTCAACGCACCACGGCTACTTAGTGCTATTCACGACATCGAATATCCGGAATACCGAGCATTCACGTTGCGGCGCCTTAGGATTTAGCTGCAAAGACAATCTCTCGCATACAGATCCGATAAATCGTGGTCCAGTCTCTCCGTCTCTAACTCCTCCAGTCAATCATCATCTCTATCAGTTAGAATAATCGTGGCCACCATCAGTCGAGTATTCGCCTCTACAGTATATGCAAAGCAACGCACCGGAAAATTCTCGCTGTGGTTCCAAACGATCTAACTCATCGCTGATGTCCGAACCAATCTCAGATTTGTGGAGTCTACTCGCTACTTTCTCACACCTCGTTACTATTTACGCATGCTCCATCTGGGCTTCACACCGACAGTTGTCGACGCATCGTGCGTCGGTCGGGACGAACGAACCCCGTTTCCTCAGTTTCTCCTCACTACTCCTTAGTCCTCTCCCGCCTCATGGGATAACTCCCTGTCCTCAATCTTACAGGATAAGCTAGATCTGGTTACTACTCTCTGGTGCT
Source organism: Theodoxus fluviatilis (assembly GCA_034096865.1). Taxonomy (NCBI): domain Eukaryota; kingdom Metazoa; phylum Mollusca; class Gastropoda; order Cycloneritida; family Neritidae; genus Theodoxus; species Theodoxus fluviatilis. The sequence continues at coordinate 134,652 of JAWQFJ010000659.1, forward strand.
TACGAACTCTCGCTCTCTCCTTACTCGATTTTACAAAACCCTCTCGCCTCTTGCTCTAAATTGGACAGCATTCCCAAGTCCTCATTCATCTAGTTATCGGCCTGAATTTCATCCCATATATCCTTAAACGTAAAGTCGTTCCGTCCATCTTGTCTTCGTATCGCGCTGCGAAAACTTTAAGTGAAACATTTGATTGCCACTTAGAACTTTTCCTCTCTGTGCGCGGCAGGCCTAATCAGGTGTGGAAGGAGATCGAGCTCTAAAGGCCCTAAGGTAGTTTCGACACTGCATGCCGTGATCACTCTCAGTGCACATACTAAGACCCGGGACCTCACAGGGCTCAGACACCAACTCTAGCCATCACTTACCTAGTCTAGGACACAATCGACAAGGTGACTCACCACACACTATCTATTTCTCTGAAAATCAAGTCAGCAACTCTCACTCATCTATCTCTCTTCGAACCTAGTGTGATTCTCTCATGAGCCGAAATCTAGGTTGTACGTTTTCCCTCGGACTGATGTGATCCTCCATCCGTACTGTCTCTCCACCTCTCCCGCGCATCTTAGCTCATTTTTAATGTCTCCGGAGTTCTCATTATATCCCTTCTCCTGCCTTCTCTTCTTTACTCTGGGGACCATTGCAAGATTACTTCCGGCAGATCTCCTTAGACACAACTACATCTCTTCTCGAACGCCACAACTGCGGACCTCGAATACATCATCTCTCCGATTCTCTCCGGCCACACCCTCCACCTCATAATGCCTCGATAGCTCTGAGTTGCTCGAAAATCCTGTATCCGATGGATTTGGACTTTCTCGACGGTCATCCTCACCCAGCCGCTCGGTCTGAGGGTTCTTCATCTTACCATCCGATCACTCTCAACCCCTCACATCCTATCCAACGGTATCTCGACAGACAATCTGGCATGGATATAGCGTGTTCCTCGATAGATAGTAGCACTCAAAATGCTCCCCGTTCATAATACTTAGTTTTACATTAGGACCTATGGGAACGTTTGCTTCTGACGAGCGGTAATGCCGAACCCCACCAAACCAATACAGCCTTAGCGCATCTCCATCCCGCTCCCTCATCTCTTCAATGCTCAGGCCAACCCGGCCCCAATCTAACACCTTGTCGTAGTCACAAAGAACCCACCTTGTTGGTCTCACACGTCCAACGTGGACACCTCTCTGCGCGTTCCACACAGTCTGACTCTCTCGGCTGGGCACTCTCATGGAGTCCTTCATACTCCGTAATTGCCTACCACAAGTCCCTTCTTCTCGTCTGCGCCTACCTCCCGCTCTTCCATCATTGGCTCCATAGCTCTCATGCTGGCATCTAGGGTCGGGGGGGGGGGGGGGGACCTCCTGGCTAACTCATGCCTTACTCCCAAACCCTGCTCCCGTACTCTCTTCGGTCTCGTATCCCCCCTCCCACCGACTTTACCTCTCACCTCGCACATACATTCTCCGCGACCCTCTCTAGCTCCCCCTCAATGCCCGCGGACCACCATCTTCTCAAATCCTGGATCAACAATAACTCCAGGGGCTGCTCTTCTTCCTTCCGGAAGAACTCAACTATCTTCTCGTATAATCCCAAGTATTGCCATTCCGCATCTCCTACCTCTCAAGCTACCCCCCCTCAACCAATAGCCGTCCTTCCAAACGCCCGCCCGTACCAACACCTCCCTTTTACAAAAGAAACCTTCCAGTAGAAGCTCCAGATCCTGAAGTAGTCTGGTTGTCCTCCGTCGGGTCCTGTCGTACGATCTGTTCTAATTTCTTGTGTATCCTTGTGTAGGGACGTTACTTTCAACTTCGCACGTACGGGCTCCAACCCACGTTCACTGCCCTGCATGATACCACGGGACGCCTCCACCGGGTCTTCTCCTCCAGTCCTTGCAATCTTATATCTTTTAATGTACATCATGCCGGGGATAGTGAGACGTGTCTGGCCCACCGAGCTGGTGTCCTCTGTCGTCCAGACGCCTTTGCCGTTCTCCCCTGGTACCCCTGCCTGGAGGGGCGGCTGTGCCTGCCCGGGGCGCGACCGCCCCTGCGGTTCTGCACCGTTTGAGGCGCTCCTCTCTGTTGAAAGCCAAACTTAGACTCTACGAGCACGGATCGCTTAGTCTCCCAGTGGTCACGTGGGGTGGTGGTCCCTCTGACTTGGCGGGCGGTCATTCCAGGATGCTCAGTCTCGCTTGAAAGGATTTCTCGCTGGAGTTTGTCTTCCCCTCATCTGGTAGGGCTCGGCCCTTGTCTGCTGCACATGCGCTTCTCGTTCGTCGCATCTGCTGGATACATCTCGGGCCAGTTCGTGAACACGTCGTCCGCGGATCCCAGGATCCCGTACAACGGGCTGCTCCGTCTTACCCACAACGAGTATCCTTAAACATATGTGCCCTCAGGGCCACCTACCCACCCTCTAGTTCTTACTTCTTTTCTCTTTCCTTCTCTCCACCCTCTTCTCCGCCCCTCTCTTCCCTCTTTTTCTCTATTATTATCTCCTCTACTCCCTCCCCTCTCCCTCCTTCCCCTTCTCTGTCCCCCCCCCCTCTTCCTATCCCTCGTTCTCTTTCTCCTCGCCCATCCGTCCCCATCTCCTCTCTTCTTCTGCCTTCTCTCTTTAGCCAAAGCCGCCGCGTGGAGTCCGGTCTGCTCTCCCTGGCGTTTGACTTCATTTCATACCACGTTGTCTTCCTTCTAGTTCTCATTGGATTTCTCATATCCTCTAATCATATTCGCATTATTCATCTATCCCTTTATTAGGGACTGATTCAGGCGGTTGCCAACAAAGGGAAGTACTAAATCCTCAGGTAAGTCGCAATGAGCACAAACAGGTGCACAAGCCATTCTGTCTTGACAGAATCTCTTATTGGTTTTTTGAACTTTCAGTAAAAAAAGACTTTTGATGTGTCTGATACTGTCATAGTTTTTGCGATATAACCCTCAAAACAGAAGCACTCCCACCTCCATATCTCTCCTTCTCGTCTCCATTCGTCCTATCTCTTATTACAAGTAGCGTTCTCCATATCTTACCTCTCTGGTACCTCCTCCTCTTCCATCTATTTATCCTCAGCCCTCCTCATTTCATTTATTACTGTTTGTCTCCAATGACAGGACATATCCCAAGTATATTCTGTTCCCCTCTAACATCCTCTCACAACACCTATCTCGTCGCTTCCCAACTCCTCCCACTGCTTGCACGCTATCCCCCTTCATCATGGTCTCTGTTCATATCTACCGCTCCGTTAGCAAAGTACGTTAGACACTCGACTCGTCTCTCTCCTATCTCATCACCTCCGACTCCTTACTCATCTATCTCGGAGTATGACTCCTCATCCTCGCTCATCTCTCATCTTCTCACCTGCACTCACAATTAATCCATGCGCTCCCTCCTCCTTGAATTCCCGCCCCGCCAATACGTAGCTCCGAACACACCAGTACCCAAAAACTCTCTTCCACCACCGTATCCTTAGCCAACTCTCACGTTTTTCGATCTCCTCAAGTTTGTATCTCTCATCGATTCGAGGCCTGCACCACCTCCTCTAGGTTCTCGCGTGACATTCTCTCTCCCCCCCCATCACAGTCTCCCCCCTCCCTCCGATACCATCCGCCTCTCACCGCATCCGACTCACTCCATTCTCCCAAATCACTCCTTCTCCCCGCCCCGATCTCTCCCTACGTTCTGCAGTAAATCCCTCCCTCCAGGACGCTCATCCCTCCTCCCTATCTTCCCGCGTTCATTCCTGTATCTCGCTCTCGCCACGTCTCTCGTGCTTGCCTCCAATACATCCCCGGCTCGGTGCCGAAATCTCAACTTCGTTCCCCTTCTCCTCTGCAAAAAAAAAAAATCCTCAAGTGACAAGGTCTCAGCTAACCTCCGCTCGCTCGCTCCTCTCCCGACTACTCGCCAGTCCTCTCCTATTCAGGCGTCTTTCTGTCCCGCATTCACCTCTTCTAGAGCCTTCTCCTCAGTTGACATACACTTTCCAGCCTCACTCAAGAGCTTCTAAGCCGGCCTCTTGTCTCGAATGTCCGCATTCAGGAGCTAAAAATACTTTATCAGGTATTCAAGTACTTCATTCTCATTTTTTGGACCATGATACGCTCCCCGGCTCTATCGTCTATCTACTATCCGCTAAATACAACGTTTCTACTAGTAAGCCTACCGCCGGTGTTCGAATGTCCTGTGACAGCAAGCTGGCAGTCAACAGCTTCTCTGTCCATGAAGTCGAACTATCTACCCTCCCGCCCCTATCTGTGATTTTTGGAATCTGTTACTTTTTTCTTTTTCTATCTTGTTCTTCTGTGATATATCTCCAAGCATAATCGCGACGCAGTCTGTCCCTGTCGAAACTCATCAGACCCCACAAACGTGTCGAAGCTGCTGCCTAATCTCGTCACGCTCTCGTCCTACTCTATCCACATTCCTCTCTCCCCCCACCGAAATCTAGCAACTTCCTCTTCCGCTGCACAAATTGATTCCTACCATGATGTCAACATCATGTTTTCCCAAATATCCCGTTTCTTCCGCGCCTACCGTCTTCGGTCATTTTGCATATCTAAAAGACATCACAGAGATACCTCTTCCTCAGAGAAGCACAAAATGCCCTCACAACCCCCACACCTTCCCACGTCAAATCATAAAGAGAGAGCCCTTAAATCACTTATTGAGACGGGGGTCGTGCACCCGAATCTCTCAAAAGAGATCTTCATTCACATTCTACCCACCACATCCAGCGATGCATCACCGCCTTACTATTACTCCGCGTTCTTTGTACTCGGGTACTGTCAGACGTCTAGTATCTTTCGTATCCTTCTCGGTTGCATACTTTCTGGGCCAAGTGGGGGTCGTCCCTCCCCTCCTCCCTCGATTCGTAAACCTCAAGAGTCGCGCCGACAGAACAAAAAAAAATTAGCCTTTACAATGGAACCATAAATTGACAAGTACCATTTCTACCAGCTCCCTACACCGCCGCCATTTTCATCATAACGCCGCTAATTAATCTTCGTTTCTCGATTCGTCATTTTAGCCGCTCATCCTACGGTTATTCCTCTCATTATTATTACAGGGGCACCTGATCCTGGCATTACTTCCCTCCTATCTCCTTATCTCATGCCAAAACGTCATGACTCTCTCTCTATTGATCCCCTCAACCTCCGAAAACTTGTAGAAGTACCGACACCTCGTATCCATAGATGATCTCACAAGAGTCTCTGACANNNTTTGAGGTCAAACACTTACCAATAAGATACTGATGAGACAAAATTTGAATTTTCTTGATGCGACTCCTATCCGTCAGTTGAATGACAATGTCTTGGGGATAAAGACAAAACCTGCAAACAACAAATGCAGACTGTCAATGTCAACACTGAGTAAAATTAATGTACACAATGATGGGGGGGGGGGAGGAAGGAAGAAAAGTGAAGGAAGGAAGGATGAAAGGAAAGGAAGGAAGGACGGAAAGGAAAGAAAGGAAAGAGGGGGAGGAGGAGGGGGTGGGGGTGGAGGGGGGGAGGAGGAGAAGGAGGAGGGGGGGGGGAGGAGGAGGGGGGTGGGAGGGAGGAGGAGGGGGAGGAGGAGGAGGAGGAGGAGGAGGAGGAGGAGGAGGAGGAGGAGGAGGAGGAGGAGGAGGAGGAGGAGGAGGAGGAGGAGGAGGAGGAGGAGGAGGAGGAGGAGGAGGAGCAGGAGGAGGAGGAGGAGGAGGAGGAGGAGCAGGAGGAGGAGGAGGAGCAGGAGGAGGAGGAGGAGCAGGAGGAGGAGCAGGTGGTTGGTGGTGACAACCAGGAAAGGGGGGAGAGAAAGAGCAGGAGGTGGTGCATGTACAGGAGAAGGAGGTGGTAAAGAAGCAAGAGGAGGTGGAGAAGCAGGAGGACATACAGAAGCAGGAAGATGTACAGAAGCAGGAGGACATACAGAAGCAGGAGGATGTACAGAAGCAGGAGGACGTACAGAAGCAGGAGGACATACAGAAGCAGAGGGAGGCACAGAGGAAAGGAGGAGGTACAGAAGCAGGAATCAGAAGCACAGAAGCAGGAATCAGAAGCACAGAAGCAGGAGTACAGAAGCAGGAGGAGGTACAGAAGCAGGTGGAGGTACAGAAGCAGGAGGAGGCACAGAAGCAGGAGGAATTACAGGATAAAAGCAGCATCAGACAGCAAATCTGAGAAAAGAGGAGCAGGGTCAAGGACAGGGCAAAGGAGACTTCTAGTTCTACACACGTTCTAGAAGGAAGTATGTGTATTTCAAAGCAACACATTTGTGGCCTATGGTTATAAAAAGGGCAATACTATCTCTGGAAGGTGCCCTACATGTCCAAGATTAATTGCATTGGAGATGCTACAAACCTGTGGGGTGCGGTAATGGCACACTCAGTACTTGCTATGACAACATGGACTAAGGGATACATGTATTTTCAATATGCAGACAGGTGTTTACAAAGAATGTGCATTAAACCCCTGGCAACTCTCTCGAATTGTTCATTCTGTGTAAACTGTTCTACAGAGAGGAACTAAAAAATAAACGAGTGAACACCATCGCGATTCCCTCATATTGACGCTCAATGATAGGCAATGAATTATTCCATGTGGAATGAATAAAAATGAGTGTATGGATGGATGTTCTGTTTCCTCGTGCATCTCTCTATCATCATCAGTCGTCATAAGGTGAAGAACTGTTATGAAAAAGTAATTCTTACCCTCAAAATGATCATGCATGGGGAAATTATGTATGAAGTGCTAGGTGTAATGGGAACATGACAAGCAAAATCACTGGAATGCGACACCGATTTACCTGGACGATACCCAGCCCTTGGTAAGTGGACCGTGAGAGTTGAGTTCGGACGCTTTGAAATTATCATCCTGACCCGAGGCGTGAATGACACGAAACTGAAGCTTGTGAGGCATGTTTGCTGGCTGTAAAGAAAAGAACACGTTCAAAACTTGTTCAAAAATATTTGCCGCCCATCCAACAAACCAGAAACAGTTCGTACTTGACGGACAACATATTTTCAAAATGTGGAGGAGTCATGTTCTCTCTTATTGTCATCAAATGTATATGAATCGGCCTTCTTAATTCCCTTTCAGACCTGCACAACCAGTCCCGCGGGGTCAGAAGCGGGGTGGCCGCTGAAAAAATGTCACGGACGCTGCCATGTTTTCGCCGCGTCTCCACGTCCGACAGGTGCGAACGCCGAAAAAATACACAAACTATGCCCTAATAGGTTGATAGCAGGCCAAGAGTAAGGCTACGTTATCGATCTTTACTCACATTCTTTCATTCCATGGAATTCGACGAGAGTAGTTTGTAAAGCTAATTGATGTAGTTACTTGACGACGAATAAACCGAGCATATTGTGTACATTGGAGTACCAAGTCCGCACTGAATATTACACTCCGGAGACAAAAATCAAGGAAAAGACGAAAGAAATGAACAAAATTGAACAGAGGCGAATGAATTTGGTATTTCAAGCTCAGGTATTATACTTTGATAATTTTCAAATGGCAGGAAGTTTTTTCGGTCACGTGACATTTCGAGGCGGTAAACCTAAGAATAAACGCCATTGACTCTTTACCTATGCTGAAGATCAGCAAGTCAGGTCAACTTGGGACATGTTCAGTCGATTCCTCGCTCTCTTCAACGGCGGCATGCGAGCTTACAAAGTACAGGATGCCAAAAGGGAGACCAGGATCGGCGTCACGGCGAAAACACTAGCCGACTTGAAGAATAAGGGCTGTGAGAAATTGCAGGTAAGAACTACTTACTAGCTACTTGGTTTGTGTTGTACTTTCTGATCAGAAGCATGGAACGAAGTAACAACAATGTTTCCGATGCCGAGTCAGTATTTACTCCTTAGGCTTAGTACATGAGTGTCCATACTTCTTGTACTCGATGGTTGTAGCAAGCAGCTATAATCGATGGGATGTGGTGAGCAGGTTGGGTGAGAAGAGGAGATAAGAATGCAAAAGAAGAACAAAAGAAAAAAAACGTTGGTTTTAGATCTCGACTGTGAATATAGCTCTCCTCATCCTCAGGTGCCCTTGGTTCAGTGAACCATGCTTGCTTGCTCACAAGCAATATGCTCGTGAGCTTGGCGTTGTGTTTTCAACTGGATCATGGATGTAATTGATAACATAGATCCATGGGTGAAATGACCCAGATGAAGGTTTTTTCCTTACAGAAAGTTGTGGTCAGCTCATATAATGCCTCACACACACACACACACACACACACACACACACACACACACACACACACACACACACACACACACCAAGAAAAAATGTTGCAGGTTCAATCCCCGCCTGTGGTCCTACATTTTTCCTGTCTGTCCCACGCAGGGTTTCAGCTCTGTATGTTAAACTGTTAAACTATATAATAATAATAATGATACTCATAAATATGATTGTGGAGCTACAGCATAATGTTGTACTCATTTTTGACTCACATGCGAAGCAAAAGTGAGTCTATGTACTCAGCCGTTTCGTCCGTCCGTCCGTCCGTCCGGGCGTAAAAAACTTAAACGTTGGATTTTTCTCGGAGACTATTAACCCTCTGGACGCCATTAATTTTTCACGGATTTTACACCCTGCAGCCAGTTATTTTCTGGACGTGCCCCAAAACCGAGACCCCTCTTCTGTTTAAAAATATACAATTATTTTATTATTTGCTATAGAGGCAAACTTTTTGGAGGAAAGATGGAAAATTGAATGCTCTCTCTGATAGACACACTGAAATTTATGTCCATGCAATACAATATGATTTAAAAATAAACTGAGACAACACAAATTAAAAAACGTGTCGAGTGACAGGCTGCCACTGACTCACTCGAGAATAAATTCCCGCATAGCTTCCTTTCTTCACCCTCACTTGACCAGCGTAGCGATTCGTTTTGTCGATCATCAAGTCAACGACTTTATTAGTTGAAATAGAGATAAAAAGCATCCGATTTAGATACCTCATCGGGCACATGTTGAGGAGAGTCCATGCGCGAATTTAGAAGTTACCGATCGAGGTAGACACGTTGTTGCGCGATTTCAATTGCGCACGCTGGCTCAGAAATGATTGAGTTTGATTCTGATGAAGAGCGAATCTTTGAAATATTGTTCGATTCGGACTCGGAAGAAGAATTCCATGGCTTCACAGAGGAAGATTTGGTTGAGTTTGCCACAGCAACCAAGAGTGGTCACACGCAGACGGAATCTTAGACTGCGCTGGTTCAACTTCGATTTTGTCATCGGAGTCACTGTCTGCGGCAAACTCGACCAAATCTTCCTCTGTGAAGCCATGGAATTCTTCTTCCGAGTCCGAATCGAACAATATTTCGAAGATTCGCTCTTCATCAGGATCGAGCTGAGTCATTTCTGGGCCAGCGTGCGCGATCGAAATCGAGCGGCAGCGTGTCTACCTCGATCAGTAACTTAAAAATTCGATCTAAATTTGCGCACGTGCAGTGAAACAATATGGCGACTATTATTATGAAAGCGAGGCTCTTCTGTGCAGTCTCCATGCGTAGAGAGCTCTCACAATCCCAAGATTCATAGCAAACAGCGCCAGATTCACCCTGCGTTCCGTTGACTCTGCTTCATCTCTGCTACGGTGTAGCAGGGTCACGAGTTTCGATTGGTCGGTTTCTTTATTTATTTTTAAAGCACGTTACCATTAAAAGTAGAGGGTTTTGGAGGCCCCCATTGAATACACGAATCTCGAATATTATTTCAC